>PNEQ01122160.1:0-34904 GCA_003012365.1 Medauroidea extradentata
ATGCTCGTTGGTCTACGGCGCGTTCATCAAGAGTGTACAGTTCCTACTATCTGCAGCCCCACCTGGCAACAACCCACGAGCCGCCACTGTGTGTGTATATATATAGGGCTGCAGTTGCCAAGAGCTGTACAGGGTTGTGCGCTGGTTGACTCTACAGCCACTGACACGCTGATATGCAGGTGCCCCTTACTACTGAGTGGTCACAACACATCTAGTAGCCGGCAAATATTTCATGGTCTTTGATCTACGGCGCGTTCATCAAGAGTGTACAGTTCCTACTATCTGCAGCCCCACCTGGCAACAACCCACGAGCCGCCACTGATTATTGAATTCGTTTTTTTTTTCTTTTCCATATGCGTCGCTTATCATTTGTTGCCGTAATGCGCGAATGTAAAGCAAGTCTTCGCACTTCAAAGAGTAATATTACGATTGGCCGCCGCGAGAAACAGACGAACACCGCATGAAATACAGCAAATGACGATCGATGACTTTTTTGCGCACTCATTTCGTATTCTAGCGGTTGTAAGTCGAGGGGATAAGTGACGATTTCAAGCGTAGGTTTTCTGATGTCAGTCAAATAGGGTAATAACTCCAAGTACATGTTAAATCTGGTAATTGAACGTGTGTTAATACAGCAGTCAAGTTTGACCGTTAGAATAGTACAGCTTCAACACAGAGTGTGTAATGTGTCCCAAAACTGTTCACACATGTCACAAATGACACCATCTAAGAAAAGTAGCCTTATTTTTTTTACAACTTATTGGAGACTATATTGACTTCAAATATTTCTGAAACTTTCCAGTTTCTCTACATATTGTGTTCGTCGCTTTCTGAGTTTTAAAAATAACCCAAATCATGTTAAAATAACATAACTGATTTTTACTTTATTCCGTGTACACAGTACCCTTTTTAATATTGGAGTTATTGAAACGTTAAAAACTTATCTTGTATTTCCTGTTATAAGATAAGTACAATAAGTGCGTAAATTCTGTCTGGCTGTAAGACTCAATTTGATAACTTTGTACGGAGTTTCTAACGTTATATGAACTTGTATTTCCTGTCGTTCGTGATAATTGTAGATACTTTCTAAAAGTGTTTCAGTTATTACTATTATTTTGATTTTGCTCAAAAGGTATGTATGGTAATTTATGTAGTAGCTATGATTTTTATCGAAATTTATTGAATGTCTCCAAGTAATATAGTATAACGCTACTGATTGTTAGTGTAAATAATTTTTTATCAGTCTGTACCTGCAGTTCTGCTTTGTGGTCGTTGATTTGATGTTTTCAAGGCGGTTGTTACATCAAAATCTTGGATTTTTAAATTTTTTTTTTTTAAGTTTTATGTTAATATTTAAAAACAATTGCAATTAAGCTATATAGAATATCTTATAAGTAGAGATCCTGGTTTTTCACGAAAATAATTTTGCCCCAGTTTGTTTCAGTGCCTTACGTGCACATCTGCAGCTATGCTTCATGGTTATTGGCAGCGTGTCTGTGTGAAGAGCCGTATCTAATTTGACTGAGCCAATTACAATTACGTTCCTACAACACCAGACGTCTGAGATTTACCAGTGTCTCTAGGCATGGTCTACAGCAATTCTCATCACCATGTTTATAGTTTTTATTTGTACCAGATATTTTTTTTCCTTGTTGTAGACACAAAGTATTACTAAACTTGTCTCTTACGAAATTTGTTTTTACCTGTCATAGTTTTTGCGTAATGTCTCGTTAAAGTCTAAATTTGCATGTTTCTTTTTTAAGGACTACACTAAAATCAACTGATATACCAAACTGAAAAAAAAAAAAACTCACAGTGAAATAGAGACGTCGCACGTACATAAAACAAAGAATAACAACTTTTTGTATTTAAATTAAAAAAAATAAAACTTAAAATAAAAATTTAAAAAAACTAAAAATTTTCTTTAAAAATACAAAAAGTTTTTATTTTGTGATTTAACATAGCTGAATTGCTGGCCTACAACATCGTTATTCGCTGTGATTTTCTTCAGTTTGGTGAGTGAGTTGGTTTTAGTGTCGTCCTTAAAACGGAAACACGCAAATTTTGGCCTAAACGAGCCATTACGCAAAAACTATGCGAGCTAAGACATTTTATAGGAGGAAAATTTAGTCTTATGTTGTGCCTAAAATAAGAAAAAACTGGTGCAAATGAAAAATAAAAACATGGTGCTTGATGAAAATTGCGGTAGCCGCACCCTTAACGCTCGGCGTTCAGGGGTTGTACCCGCCAATCACAGATGTGTGGTGTCGCAATAACCTTGTTCTGATTGGCGTAGACAAATATGGACGTCCCTACACATAGACACGCTGCCAATAACCTTGAAGTCAGATGTGAGCATGTAAGGCATCAAACATGTTGGTGCATTCTTTTACCCAAAGGTCAGTCGCGGTGCCTATTCGGTAAAGTGAATGCAATAGATATTTGATGGTTAGAACTGGTTTCAAGTATGTGTGGCAGTAGTAGACAATCGGCGTGTCCCGGGACGAGTTGTCGTCATGGTGAGGTGACATACCCCCGCCCTCCCTTCCTCCCCTCATCCTACAATTGTACTGAGACGATCGATCCTTCCCCTCCCCCACTTACATAGGCGCCAGTCGCCTGAGGCGTCGTGACGCCACGTAGGGCGACAGTTTCCTACACAACTGCGGCGTCTCTCAGCTAAGGTTCATTCTACTACAAGTTAGAAAGAAAATGTCTTCTCGTACGGGAGAGACTGGCACAGGGAAAATTGCTATCGCTAAGGGACCAGGAAAATACGAAACCATTGTCAAAATAAATTTAAATAGGCTTGAAAATTGTATAATTCATTTAACTTTATGTTAAATTGAAAAGAAACCAAACGGGCGTTTTAAATTATCAACGTAATGTAACTTAAAATTCAGGAAATCTCTGTGATTGGTCAGTTTGCAACCGATACCAGAGCTCAAGCGGTAGTAATTTTTCCTGTGACAAACTTTTAACATAGATCTTTCTAACCTGTAGTAGATCTCAGACCATTCACCTCCCACCAAAACGATCCGGGCTCGACATCCGGCGGGGTTGGTCCGCGGATTTTAGCATGTGGGAATCGCGCCGGACGATGACCCTTGTCGGCGTGTTTTCTCGGGGATCTCACGTTTTCCCCCGGCCCATCATTCCGGTGCTGCGTTACTCACATCATGCTACCCCTCGCCTAGCTTTCAATTTAGATCTACACTTTTTGGAAGTCAGTATGGAAATACTACAGAACAGCAAACCTTGATAATTATGTTTGCCAACTTCATAAGCAAACATTTACCCAGAATTATGCATTTGTCTAGCGTGACCTCTTGCGCTGCTATTAAATGTACGAGATTTCGGCGTCAGGGATTGTTTTTTAGATATACGTTATTCGAGAGAAATTTTTGCCCAGAAAGTTTGCAAAAACTTTAGTCTGGGATTACTGTTTTTTATTTTCGCAAATTGACTTCCAGAAACCTACTTATTGTAAACTGATTCTTTAAGCGCTGAATTAGCCTATATACCACGCACTCTCAAGTGTTGGGCAAAATCTCTTCAATCAACCGTAAGTTTGTGTCACGTTCGCGATTGGTTCGTGAAGTATTTGACACCTCGTAGACGCCGCTGAACCAATATTAATGGAACACCTGCATGCAGGCCGCATAATGGGTACAGACACTGGAAAATCGCGGGAATAGTTGACTGTTTGCTAGGCTCCAACGTGATGTATATAAAACTGAATGTTTAGTATCAACATTGGTTGTCGTTTATTTGTAGCATTTTTTTCTCTCTACAACAGGCCCAGTTAGAACTGTACAGCTTGGATACTCAGCGTGTGTGATTTGTCCCAAAACTGTTCACACGTGTCACGGTTAATACACTACAGTTTATTGGAGACTATTTTAAACATGTTCGCGATTTTCCAGTGTCTCTAATAATGGATAGAGACGGTGATTTATTGTAAAAATGATTTCGCAACTAGTGCCTTCCGTGCACATCCGTGTTCAGGCAACTTTCTCATTTGATTCTGCTAATCAGAATATGGTTACCGCGACACCACACGTTTGTTATTTGCGTGTATAACCCCAAGACACTCAGAATTAAAAATATCCCATCACTGACCGTGTAGCAGAGTTCTAGACGTGCATATAAGGCATTGAATCAAATTGTTGCAACATTATTTTCACCCAAACTCACTAGCTGTGAATATTATGTCACCGTGTCAGGGAGCAGCCAATGAGAAGCTGCTGAATACTTGAGTACCGGTACACACACATTCTTGGAGGCTAGCCTACGGGTCACCGTACCCGCGTATTTTCTCCCGCCTCTATACATTACAGAGTTCATCCGTATTAGCAGAATATTTAGAGACTGTGGAATCTTACAAGATTATTTGTAGCCCGTCGCATTTCCTAAAACAATAAAGCGTTCTTCGCTGTTCATTATTGGATTATGGTTTATCTGTTTACAGAGGAAACGCGTTCTTTAGTAGCACTTCAGAGTTACGACGGGCTCAGTTAATGTTACGACGTGCCCAGTTAATGTTACGACGGGGCCAGTCAATGTTACGAAGGGTCCAGTCAATGTTACGACGGGTCCAGTCAATGTTACGAAGGGCCCAGTTAATGTTACGACGGGGCCAGTCAATGTTACGAAGGGCCCAGTTAATGTTACGACGGGGCCAGTCAATGTTATGACAGACCCAGCCAGAGTTATGACGGGCCTAGTCAATGTTATGACAGGCCCAGCCAGAGTTATGACGGGCCCAGTAAGTGTTTTGACGGACCCAGTCAGTTATCATGGGGCCCACCCAATTAAACACCAATAACTAAAGTGAACGTTGAACATGAACATGAACATGTTACAATAAAGCATGGCTTACAGTTGACTCTTTCCTCGATAAATCATTGTTCGTAAGCATATTACTGAGACTTAGCATATTTTTACAAAAAATAAATATTTGCGGTGTATAGATACTGCACTGAGTATATTTCACATTATTCTGTAACTTTGATAGGGCAAACATTACTTTGGCAATGCACTTTGTGAAGGGAACGTCGCAATGTATTTCGTAGAAATAATTTAATATTTATGAAAATCATTCAATGTTGGCCCCTAGTGAAAAATCTTATTTTACAAACTTTCTAAAACTGTTTTTAATGAACCTTAACATCATTGTGCACCATTTAGAATTTAATTTTTTCCAAGAAAATTAAAAACAAATTCTTAATTTATTACTCTTTACACTATTATCAGAATTAATATTATTCCTTTATTAAATACGAAGTGCCGAAATGTTTTTATCAGAAATTTTTTTTAAAGATTTTGAAACAATATTGAAAATAGGAAGAACTCTTTTTTTTTTAAATACGAGTTATTTATGCGAACGAAGTCATTGGCACTATCTAGTTACTGGTATTTATCAGCTATCATTTTAACTTACCCGCAGTGAACTTGATTACGTGTGATGAACAAAAGTTAATGTTAAAAATTATTAGCGACCCGGGTAGCACTAATTATGTGTAGCCAATAATGAAGTCCCACACTTTGATGTCTCTTTCCTACTTCATTAATTTATTATTAATTTTTTACTATATTTATTATTACTGTTAATTAATTTGTTGGGAAAATATGACACAACAATGGTAAGACTGTTAAATAATTTGTTGGGAAAATATGACACAACAATGGCAAGAAGAAAAAAAATAAAATTATGTTGGTCTGATTGCTACCAAACTTTACAGGATCACCCGATGGGCTAATCTGACGATTGTCTTTAAATTTCATTAAAATCGCTGCTGCCGTTTTGGAGATTTTAATGTTTCAAAAAGGTTTGTTTATAGGATGTGGGCGAGGCAGGAGTGACTCAATTTATGTCGTTTCAATTTGTGTCGTTGTTTTCAGGAATTTAACGCCGACGTAATTCGAGGACTTGCTGTGTTTGTGTGAATTCTACCGGTCTAATAATAAGATCGATTTTTCAAATTTAATTGTGTCATGATATGGAGTGGAACAATTGAAGTAAGTAATCTAAGATAAGTGTGTGGCGGGCGGATACACCCGCTTGACCGCATGCGGTAACATAACGGTTTTCTCGTCTAGAGTGTGCCCCACACCCACCCCCTCCTCCACGGACAAACATTAGCACAAGGGGTCTTCGATAACACTGCATTATTTAGCACCGTGTCTTCGACGGCTGCCTCAAAGCACCTTTCGTGTTTGTTCCCTTCCTCCCCTCTCCATCCACTATAACCCCTCGCCCATCATCACTGTGAATAATGTATACGCCCCCCCCTCTACCACGCATACCTCTTCACATCCCCTCCTCCGTGCCTACCGACCTATCGGGAACGGCGGAATTAAACATGCAGCTTTCGTCCTCGTCTCCCCTGCGGGGTTATGCAGACTGTCGTGCTGGCAGCGCGGCGTGCCTAACCTGACAGGCGTTGTTGGATGAGTACTGTGAGTGTCTGGAGGGGAAGGTGGAGAGGTTTATGTAATCTTCGACTGTGCCGACCCCCCTGAGAGTGTCAACCCAAAAACTCATTTATTCTCGGGCGAAATGTAATTACGTCTGGGAGGTTGGCAGTGGGACTGGTGTGAAGGGGTAGGATAGGGGGAGGAGATGTCCGTAGTCCGCGCGCTTCTCACGACTGTTTCAACGGTGACATGATTGCCAACTGCTTCCCATCCTTTTTACTTCCCCTCTTTCTCGCCGGCCCATTATTTGTTCCCACCTGTCTCGGGTTAGGGCCAGGGCACTGTTGGCTGTTACTGTTGTTGTTGTTAATGGTTGGTGTGGGAAGTGTGGGTTGGCACAATATACAGTTATACATCGCATAGTTGCATGTTATATACGTGACTGAAATAGTATTAATGATTATACATTTTGGACACAAATTTCAGAGTTCTGCTTTGTGTTTGAGGAAATAAGATGTAATGTGAGGCTTAGTAATGATTTTATATTATCATTAAATATAATTTATTCGTATACTGCAATGTGATTGGACGGTTGTGCTTAAGGGTGCCGCCTACCCGCGCGTGAGAGGTTCAAAAGCGATGGAGCAGTAAGGTCGAACTTGAAGCGCGCATTAAATGCCGCGGCGCCTCAACGAGCCAAGCGCTGAACTAGCGTGCAAGCTTCCCGCCGAACTGTTTTTACTATGGGACACTAAGAGGTGACCATATAATTTTATTGGTGGAAAGTCTGCAACTAAGTTCAGTGCGGGTCGCAACCTGAGTTTCACATACATCCGGTTAATACATTTTGAAGTACGGATGTCTGAAAATACAGTTTTTAGCCATGTTGGAGGGCTTAGAAATAGTGTTTTTAATGAGCACAGTGTTTTAATTGAAGTTTGTTTTCTTTTCGTTGTTGGCACAAGGGGCACACGTGGAATATTTTCGTAGATAAAGCCTGTTTACGAACATACTGCAACTCATTTGAAGCGTGGGGTAGGCAGCCGTTTTAAAAGTTCAATATTTTAATCTTTACTATCTCGTGTGATCAATATTCGATTTATTTTTCATTGGTTTGCATTCCAACCTGAAACACGTATTGGCACACGGCAGTGCGAACGAATGTTGTCGGAGACGCTTAAAACCTTCAACTGTTACTTTCGCCGGTTTTTATCGTAGCCGGGTCGTCTTTGTTTACATGAAGTCTAGTCTCTGATCGTTTCTGTTGCCCCAATTGTTCTCGCACACTTTAATAGCCTTTGTCGCATTCCCCGGTTTTTTATTCGTATTTGCGTGTTCTTATGGTTTTGTGCTGTCTTTCTGGATATGACTGTTTTCATTTCCGGAATTGTTCCGTAAATGAAAATTTTTTTTACATCAGCTAACCCTGGCTTTATTTTTGCTTTGCTAGGGATTTTCTGCAAATTAGTAACATATTCCTGCGTTGGCGTACATCCATGTAAATTCTTCCATGTGTAATGTAGGAAATTTTTGGGAGCGATGCCCTACTTTTTGTATGAAATAGTTACAATTCCATACGTTAGTTATAAAGATGGTCCTTTTTTTTAAATTTATTCAAAATAATGTATGATTTTAAAGGAAAACTATTTAGTAACAAGTTAACACGTGTTAAAATCAAAGTAATAGTATTAGACATATATATTTCAGTCATCTATCCCTTGCTTTGGGAGAGTACCGCGGTGGCCGAGTGGTCAGACCTCTCGCCTCCCACCAAGGTGATCCGGGTTCGATTCCCGACGGGGTCGGTCCCAGGACTTTCGCATGTGGGAGTCGTGCCGGACGATACCGCTGGTCCATACTCACATCATGTCACCCCTCACCTGCGCTAAAGACCACGATGTTGAGCGCAGACCAAAATCTCTCACCCACCCTGCTTTGGGTGAGCTTCCTCGTACTACCTTTGTGCTTCGTAAAGAAATATTTCCTAAACATACACGGTAAATGACAATACTGCTTTTTCGAATCCACTAAATCGATTTGGTGGTTAGCCAAACGTTCAGTTAAAATTGTTTAGAATTTTATATTGTACTGTAATTTTTGATGTTTTATTCCCGGAACAGAAAACCGTACAAAAACTTTCTACATAAAACACACAGAATCAAGTCTATCTACTCTTCTGACTGGAAATAGTTTTCGCAGCACTCAACACAAATTTCATTGTCATCTGATTTACGCATTCTGACTTCTTTACCTTCATATTGTTCTTCTCTACTTTCATGACTTCCCGATCTTGGATTTTGCATCTTTCTGTGGTTCCAACTTCTGTTTTCTTTCTTTGCTTGATATAAGTTCTGCAAATTGCTTTTCCGTTACAAATTTGGGTGGGAACTTTTAAGCATTAGACTCAACTCTTAAATTCTTCATTGTTGTTGTCTTTGTAATAGCAAAACTTTTATCTGTGATTGGTTAGAAATCAATGTTTCATAAAGTGGGTGATATGCTCTAAGCCTGGGTTTTCGAATACTATTTCCTGTGGTGATTAAAGTTGTGGCAGAACTATTTGTACTATGTAGCAAGACCAATAACAAGTAAGGTGTAGATATCTCTTCTGTACGCCTATCCAAATATTCTTAGATCAATGTCTATTTGTTCCACAAATGTGTCTGCAACTACATTAATGACTTTGAGTCTTCTTGGTGTTCGAGTTCAACACCTCTTCTATAAAATTCTTCTCCAAACCATCATGATGACTAACGATTATCCTTCAAAACTCACATACAGTTGCTTCAGCTGCTACGATAGAATGTCAGGAGCAAAGTGTTTGCCATAGTTATGTGGAAGGTAGAGTTCATGATGCTTATTGTGAACATAAATCGTCGTGTATGCGGTGCGTCGGGACAGAACAAACACGCACGCACGCAGTATTTCCTACGCACTAGAATATGTATCGCTCCGCCCAATCTTCATGTGCGTATTTCATTAAAACTATTTGTCCTAAACAGTTGCTACAAGAGGACCAGTTTACTCAGTAATTCAAACTCAAATGTTCAAATATTCTGACAACACAAGTGTTTTACGCAAATATAAGTGACCACATCTTACGTTTTGTGTGTTTATAGTGACATTTCAATCCGTGATCAACCTGGAGTGGACTGACGAATACGTATTGAAATGTTACAATAAACATGTTCGAATTGTACTGAAGTAGGACGGAGTGAGATAATCCTGTCTAGTCGGCGAAGTTACTGAAGTGAAGAATTTTGATTGAAGCCTTCAAACAACCATTTAGACCTGAACTGAACGAAGACGAATCGGTAGCCATGTTGAGTAGTTTCTTTGGTTATGTTGTGAAATGTTATAAAATAATGGGAAGTGCTAAATAAACCAAAATAAGTATTCGGACAAACAAATTCAAATTAAATATATGTAACAAATTTTCGCCTCTTAGTTTTTTTTTTTTTTTTTTTTTTTTTTTTGTAGTTCTGTAGTTCAATGTTCGGCAAAAAGGTGTCCCTACTAAATGTTTAGCCAGGGTTCACTCCATGTTGATATGTTAAGGAGCCTCCCTAAATAGGCTGTGTTCGTGTGTGTGAGAAAGAAGTGGCAAGGTTGCCGTTCACCAACGTATGTAATATATTATCGCCTCTCCGTGCAGCCACTCAGCTGGCATCCTGTTCTTTACATAGTTTTTCCTATGGGACTTTAAGCGGTGACCACATTATTTTACTTGTAGGCAGTATAGTTCAAAGTCTAACGCTTGTTTCTATAGTTGGGTTTTTAGAATCCGGTTGTTATTTTTATAGATACGGCAGCCTGGAAAAGCCGTTTTTTGACCACTCTGAAGTGTCGGAAAAAGATGTTTCTAATAAACGTGCCGAATTTTCAAAACTATAGTGGCATAGTTTGAAGTGTGTGTTCTTTTCGTAGATTTACAGATATAATGTGCGTTAAATAATTTCTTTAAAAAAAGAATAATCGTAACTCGTGCAACGCATTTGAAGCGCAGATACGGAGGCCCTCAGTCTGGGTCGAACATTTTACTGCAATCTCACTAATTTTTATAACTTTGGAGGTTATAACAACTAGTGTTAGCTGTGGAGTTGTCCGTCGCTTTAACATAACGTAACGTTCTGAGTATTGTAAGTTCACGTCAGTCCGTTTCCAATTGGTGGAGAAATTAATGTTTTCATGTTTGACATTCAGAATCTCATTACTCCTGGAATATTACGGTTATTTACGAAGTGCCTTGTATGGTTTCTAATTTATTTCTCTGTCGAAGGTTTTTTTTAAAGAGCGTGTTTATTAGCAGAATTGTCTATGTTGAATGATCTATCGCTGTAGTTAAAACTGTTTTACTTTAGGTTTATTTATTATTAAACAGCAATTTACGTCCTGTAGAAATGTATAAACTGACTGAACATAGAAATTAAGGAGGGGCTTTAAAAATAGCTCACTTTATCCCGAACCGCCTATACTATGGAAGTAAATCCTTTCGCAAACTATTTATTGACTTAAAGAATTTAGCGCGTGCAAATTTAAATGTGATTGAATTAAAACCGTGGCAAACGTGTACTTCTGTTTAAAATCTAACTTGAGATAAAAAAATTCATTCGCGAAATTGCACGGGCCCTTAGAAGTTAATGCGAGTTTTGCAGCTGTTAGCTAGCAGCGTGGCGGTTCGTCACCCATACTCTTTATGTACCGCACGGAGATTCAATACGAACTCGCGTAACGTTCGTTCAAATGTCCTGTGTATCGCGTGTTGCCTACCTGTCAGTATCCACGTTTTCTATTTTAAATTCACTCGAAAATGGTTGACTTGAGAGCGTTGCGACAAGGCTATATTTTTTGTTCGTTGGGGTTTTGCACAACAAACCGTTCCATTTAATGTCCATCAAATGCAATGGCAAAAAATTATATTCCAAAAGTCGGCGTAACAAACCCCATAATGTTATGAAGGTGACATGTATTCGACACCTTACTTACACATATTACATATCTTGTTACTAATAAACCACACCCAGAAATGTATTCTTTCATTTACATTACTTTAGGTTCTATTAACAAAATTCAGCTGTCGAATTTTGTTTTCAAACGAGAATTTGACCTTTAAAACGTGCGCCAACGGAAATTTTGTGCTGTAACGTTGCCTCATTTTTACAAGGAATCAGTTCACAAAGTTTGTAACACAGTTACATTAACACGCTGTGTAATACATGTGTGTATATATGAGATATACACACACGAGCTAGCGATGAAATGCGGAACGTAATATAACTTGGGGTGTGACCTAGTCCTATAAACGACCTAGCGACTATCCAGGGCAGTCTGCATGTGGGAGTTGGAAGGGGGAGAGGGTGGTTTGTGGGCCCTGGGAGGATGTGGGGGTGATGTCGGATTCATAATCCGCAGTCGCAGCCGCCCGTCACACTCGCGCATGATTTGCTGCGGCCATTAATTAAGGTCGGCCGAAAGGATAATCCCCCCGGCGTGTCTCACCAATCTCCCACCACCCAGTAACCACTGCAGCCAGCGGTCGATGTGGTCTGTATGTACAGTCGAGCTACGGACATATTGCATGTCCCCGCTGAGTCATGCAGCAGTGTCCAAGGGCGCCCATCTTATAGAATACAAGGGGGGTCCCGAGATCATAATATATGTTTATGTCAACAGGAACGGCCCTAGTCTGTGTATAAATCTTTAGCCACTGGCATATTTCGACACATGAAATCACGTTGATTATGAAACTTATCAAACTAAAAATAGTTTGCTACACGTTTTATTAATAACTTAAACTAAACACACTGTGGAACGCCTGTTGGGTGGGGGGGTCAGGCCCCACCTTGGTAGTGTCCTGTGTGGCGGATCTCGAGTAATGTTGACCTGAAGAAGGAGTTCTCACTCTTAATCTGAATTAGTGAATATTCACTGATTCACGCTGATAGATGGAGCAGTTTCAACAATATGAATAAGTGAAAGTAGTCATTGCTTAATTTGTGAATATTCACTGATTTTCTTCAAGAGTGCCAACATCTCACAAGTGAATCAGTGAATATTCACAGGTTTTTCCAATTGTTTTCAAATAACAGTATTCACTTATTGAATCAGTGAAAATTACTGAAAAATCTGTGGACATTCACTAATTAACTTGTGGAATGTTGGCACTATTTATCGGAATCAGTGAATAGTCACAGATTTCACAGTGGTTTCTCACTGATTCAGTTTATTGAAACTGATCCATCGATCGGCGTGAATAAGTGAATATTCACTAATTCAGATTTAGAGCGCTGGAGCCCTGAAAGGTGGACAACTACGCGGGTGAAAACTCTGATGCATGGTGTTTCACAGGTACTCAGGTGATCGGTGCTTGTGAAGCCCCATCCTTGTGTTGTACTCTGAATAATAGCGGTTTTTGAACTCCTGCTTAGGAGTAGACTCAGAGGGTGAGTCCTTGGGTCTAGTGCGCCTGTTAAGGGTGTGCTCGTGGCAAAAATGCGCAATTTTATAATTCCACGACATAGTGTACATTTTATTGACGTTATTTGTGAATACATTTTCAAGTTGTACAGATTTTATATCCCTTACAGATTTTCCATAGCAGCATGCCAAAGTCAGAATCGGCAAGTTACAGTAACGTAGTAATAACAGAAACCAAATGTCTTACTCGAATGAAATAATGTAGCCTACACTGAAATGTGATATTATGGGCAATATTGTAAAATATTTAAAAACACACAACAGTCCTTTTATATTTTTTAAAAAATTGTAATAAAATAAGTTGTCGTTATTGTCTAGATTTTTTTAAAATGTACAAAGGAATGTCATTGTGCGTTTTTAAATATTTTATCATATTGCCCATGACATCTAATTTCAGTGTAAATTATTTCATTCTAGTAAGACACTTTGTTTGTGTTATTACCATGTTGCCGTAACTTGCAAATTATGACTTTGTCATGTCACCGTGGGAAAACTATGAGAGTTAAAAAAAATTTTACAAGTGGAAAATTTAGTCAAATGTGACGTCTATAAAGCTACGCCGTGCAAATATGAACTTATGAATTTTTGTCACGTGATTGACCTTAATGGCGCCCGTCCACGAAGCGGTTTTGTAGATGTTGGATAGCCTCGCCCTCAGCAAGATGGCTCCCCGCATTGAGTTGTGGGTTATTCCATTGCTAGGTGAGTGGGTTTTCACTACCTGCCACCACGATTGTAAGGAACGTAATCTACTTCTGGCAGTGGCATTCAACTACCCTGTCAGCTTTACGCTTTGGCAATGGCGAGTCCTGGTCGTATGGGACTGACTGGAAAGGACTGACGATCCTCCCAGCATGAAGTGTCTCCTGGTAAGCCTTCTGGATCGGATACTGGAGGACGTTACTGCCACACACCGGCAGCAGCAATACCGAACACATGTCGAGTCGTCCGCTGCGTTGTCGCGCCTGAGGCCTTCGAACTACCTTGTCAATATTATTATTGGCTGCGCGGCTATGATGAGCCCTGGCTGCTTGGGACTGAGAGGAGAAGGTTTGTGTCTTCCCCGTTTTAAGACATGTAAGTTGTCTCGTGTTAAGTCTTCGGGATCAGGTACAGAAGGGCGGTCCTGACACACTAGCCATAGTGATGCCGAAAACTCGCGTATTCACAGGAACACGCTACACAATATTCTAGGGAAACAATCCTCACGTGTAGAGGAACAAAAAGTGTTACATGAACATAGGTCCAAAAACGCACCGTTTCTGCGCTACAGTTGGCATACATGACGTATGGTTGATAGCGCGCTTGCAGGATCATGTTGCTGTGGGGCATCATTACAGCAGTACATAACATGTTACTATGCCACACACTACGCCACTAACACATAGACAGGAACAACTGTGACACAGCAACATGATCCTGCCAGCGCGCTATCAACAATACGTCATGTATTGCCAACTGTAGCGCAGAAACGGTGCGTTTTTGGACCTATGAACATATGACACTTTTTGTTCCTCTACACGTGAGGATTGTTTTCCCTAGAATATTGACATGGAAATTTGCAACATCCTGTATATAATCAGGGTGTCGGGTAGTTGTGACTGCATCGTGTGAATAAATTACCAAAACTAAGCACTAAATACTCTGAAAATGCTCTTTGGTAAAATATTGTCAGGTCCTTAGTTAACGATAAAATGTACGGTAAAAAACCATAAAGAAGTGGAACAATGCGGTAAGCTGGTTCATAATTACGGACTGTACCACGTAAATAAGCGACCAAAACTAAGATGAAAACACTCCTTGGAAAATGTCGCCAGGACAATAGTTAACGAGATAGTCCAATATACCAATGAGCTGGAATGTAGGGTAGATTGTTCGTGTTTCTATGTGATTTTATTGTAAACAAAGGACCTGACGACTTTTTTTACTAACGAGTATTTTTCCCTTAGTTAAGTGGAGTCCTCGACTGGCGCATGGACGGCGTTGCAGCGTGTCATGCGTATTCTTTTTTACGCGAAACAGCTTAACTTATTCATATTTTGTTTATCTACGAAAAGAATACACATTTGAAACTATGCTTCTATGTTTTCAAAAATTCAGCACACTCGTTAGAAACATGAATTTCGGGTCTCTCAAAATGACTAAAAACGGGGTTTTTAGACTGCTGTAACGCCAAAAATATCACCTGAATTCGTAAAGTGCAAAGCGAGAGGCATGCGTTGGTCTTTACTTCATACTATTAAAAAAAAAACATGGTCTACTCTTAAGAGTGAGTGGTAGATAAATAAAATATGAAAACATCAATTGAGATCTACGGTTTTTTCGAAGCCAATTTTGATATAATACTCAATGGCAATCCTAGATAATGGTATTTGACTACTTTATGAGTAAATATTTATCCAGAATTACTAATTCGTTACGCGTGATCTCTTGCGCCGCAGTTAAGTGCACCAGGTTCCGGCGTCAGAGATTGTGCCTCAGAAGTTCGTAACACTGGAAACTATTTTGTTTAACACGTTGGCTAAAACTATTGTCTAGGATTGCTATTGTTTAATTTTCGCAAATTGTCTTCAAGAAACCTACGTCTATAGATTAATGCTTTTAGCGTTGAATTATGTACCTCGCCGTAGGAAAGAGGCTAGAAGTAAAACTTTGCACACCAGTTTGGCGCGCTGCGAATAGAGGCGGTATATTTCTCGTCAAGCGTGGGACACTGGCTCTTATCGCTACGCTGTTCCCACACGTCAAAGGTGAAAATTTGACACCGGCGAAGACTCTTCTCAAGGTCACAGATTCATGTGCTGCAATCCGTGTGCACGAATTACCTTACCCTTTACTTCCACTTCGCTGTTTTTTTACCTATGTGTGTGTGCGCGCGTGAGTGTTCAGGTACGCATGTATAAATTAGGCTATTTATGGACATATTTCAAGGAAAATATGTAAATAAAAATTCGCAGAAAAGTTGACGTATCCAATATCCTTTACAATCACTTTACAACGTTTGATTGGGTTCCCGGGAATTGTTCCTGGAGAACTCTGGAAAATTAAACAGCTGAAGAACGGCATACCTCGCACCAAAATTTACGAGCAAAAGGTTTCTTATAATACGTACAAATTTCACCGAAATTTGCCAACATTTTATGTTAATTTTCCGTAAAATTTTCCGGGATGTTAAAAAAAAAACCGAAATACGCCAGTTTCTAACTTGTTTTTCCATGTTTGTCCCTGGTAAAAACACAAAAAAAAAATAATAAATAAAGTAACGGTCCTTGTTACTGCATTGTTGACTCCTGATTATCCGTGCGCTGATTATCCGATTTACGGATTATCCGAGGAAAATATTTCACTTTAAATAGTTGAAAAAATGTGAAAAATATTTGTTGGAAAAAAAATTTTAGTATATTTTGGTTGTTTGTAAATACACACTGTGTTTACTCGCATAATTTTTAACAACTTGTTACTCCCACAACCGTATTTTGAAAGGCTTTAAGAATATTTAAGTATTTTCCAGAAGGCAAAACAATTACCTCGCGCATGAATGGATTAACGAGATATTCCTTTTCGGTAAACTAAATATCCGTAGTTTTTTTTTTATTATATTTATTTAAAGATGATTAGCGCATACTCCGTAATCATTAATACGAATAATCGATAGTTTACTGTATTAAATTGCTGCCTTATTGCAAGAAGGAATTTGACCGGTTTTCTTTCTACTGATATGTAAGAAAGAGTAAAAGTGGATTATCCGCGATTTTGGATTATTCGAGGCATCAGCCCTCTCCTTTAGTGCGGATAATCGGGAGTTGACTGTACACAAAAATTCTAAATTTTAAGAGCATAAATTGTTAAAAATGTGTACAAAATGTTGTTACATGATTTCCTAGTACTAATATTGAAAATCGATGATAAGTGTCAAGGAACTAAGCGTTTAGAGAATACAGTACTGTTCTTCCTTTGAACAGTTTCTAAATTGTAGCTCTTTTGTTTTTTACCAGTGTTCGTCTCTTGACATCCGACCCTTGTCTGACGGATTTTTTTACCTTTATTTTTGTTCTCTTCCTCCCAGCTGTATGCCTTTGCCCGCTGCAGTCGCTTGCCTTTTTTAAATATTTAACGAGCTCTAAAAAGTTGCGTATATCACACACGCTTCTGTTATGTAAAATTCTCCTGCTGTAGGTCACACTGCGGTTGTTAAAGTCTCGAGGACGTACACATGAACGACTTCGTAATTTTCCTTTGACCACGCATGTTTTACAGTAAAAACCCTGAACTGTGCACAGAGGCGGTAGTATACTTGATACGCGCATCAGTCTCGTCCGTATGGCTTGCCTTTTTACTGGCTCCATCGGATAAAAAGCAAAGACTTTTCTGCAGAGAGTTAAAATTATTTTTTAGAAGAATTGATTTGAGCAGCGGTTTCGATGCGAGAATAATAATAATGGATGTGATTCTCAAGATGGTATTTGTTAGTATAGAACTCAGTCGTGGTATTGTAGTAAATGTTGCTATAGGTACTTTGGCATAAATTTATCACTAAAGATTTAACATTTGGAAAAAATCACTAGCCGTTACTGCATACAATTTAACATTAACAGTAGTTTCCTTACTATTGTATGGTTGGCAGCAAATTCTCGTATGTAGTTCCATGTATTTTCCTATATAAATGCAACGATACTGAAATTTAATCAACTAAATTCGACTCATGTGTGTTATATAAGTAATAACCTTTTCTTGTCATGCTACGTAGGTTTAACCGACTGTACAATTCTGTGGTGTTCGGGTAAAGGGGTACAGTTCGAAAAATAAGAAAATTGTGTTTAGTATGGGAGCACATTACATGTTATTTTCTAGGTCATGGTGGTTATGAGAAGGTAAAAAAAAAATTAATTTGAATGTTTTTATGTTCCGTTATACACAGTATGTCTTCAAATTTTCCTTTTAGATGTACACAAAACACCATTTTTTTTTCTTATCCCACTTTACCCAAACCTCACAGAAATTGTCTTAAACACGCAAGCGTTAAGTGGCGTATCCAGAGATGTTTGGCCACCGAGTATTACTCCTACGGAAAGAGAGGTAACAATGCTATGGAATGTGTCCTGAATATTTCCTTCTTCTTTGCTGTGTGTGTGTGTTAGCCAGCGCTGCATTCTAACTACGGGAAAATATAGACACACCAAATCAAAACCGTTGCGCATGCGCAGTTTTTCCCCTAATTTTTTCTCGCTCTTTCTTCTTTATTTAGTAGTTTTGTGTTGCCCTGCGAAAAAACGAAAGAATCTGTTCGCTTGGAACAGAAACACAGTAGTTTGCACATTATTATCTCACAATCTGCTATTTACTATTCACTCCGCCATTACTCAAATATGTCGTTGATATGTGCATGAATGTAAACAAATCTGGAATTACGACGGTGCTGCTGCGGATATTAGACGAAGCTAAAATGCAGGGTTCAGTTTCCTTATATTAGTTACACACCCATGGGTTAGACATTTGCCGTCGTTTGCCGTTGCGTGCGGAAAGATACGAATTGCCTGAAAATAGGACTTTAACAGTACTTTCTTTTGTTTAGAGCTCACTTTATCCCGAACCGCTTATATCCAATTTTTACCAATGAAATTTGGGCCGCAATTGACGCAGTGGTTAGAGCGCTCGCCTCCCACCAAGGCGATCCCGGTTCGATTCCTAAATTTTTGAATTTTAGAACCGTGCCGGACGATGCTGCTGGTCGGTGTATTTTCGCGGGGAACGTACCAAAAAACTATCTAGACCAATTAAAGCTTTCGATAAACGCTGAAAAACTGTGGAATTATTATTTAATGCTGACTTGTAAATCTCACTGGCCTTCCATTAAATGATCGATATCACAAAAAAAATTATTTCTTTGAATGCATCGTTGGAATTAAGTAATAATGAACTGCGAGTTATGTTGATTAAAATTTGGAATTCTTAGATATAACCATATTTTAAAAAATCTTATAGGGAAAATACGAGTTATTTAAGATATCCAAGTGGAGAAAAATCTAAAGCTTATATGTGTATACAATAGTGTTCGTTTTGTAGAAGTTACTTGACAGTACATTTTTCTCTTATGAAAGAAATTTTGTTCAGTCAGTTTTCCCGTAATGATATTTTCAAAGTCAATATGTGCATGTTTTGACTTCATGAAAAACGCAGAAACCAGTTAACATAAGTGAAATGATTCACATTGTAACTATATGTCGCGAACTACGGTGTGAAGTATGTTAAGACTCATTAAAAATATCTTAGTACTTGCTAAAAGTAGCAAATAATTGCAAATATCGAAATATTTTGCTATGGGTTTTTTATATACTTCAAGCCATAGACCGTGACGTGAAATTACAATGTGAATTACTTTATTTATTATGTTTATTGGCCTTTGCGTTTGGCATGAAGTCGAAACATGCAAATTTTGGCATTGAAATATCATTATGGAAAAACTATCTGGCTAAATTTCTTTCGTAAGAGAAAATTGTGCTTCCAAATAATGCCCATAAAACTAATCATGTTTCATACAAATATAAAACTATAATTTTCCCCCCACCCGAACCCCCTTAAGAAAATATCATGTTCAGTACGTCTGGTGTTTGTGGTAACGTGATAGAATTGTCCAAAAATATCACAGTGAGTGGTCAAAGGACTGTATCATGTCTTTAAGAGTGCGTGGTGGATAAATAAACGCTGAAAACATCAGTTGATTTCTACGCTTTTTTCGAAGCCAATATGGATAAAATACTCAATGACAATCCTCGATAATGGTATCTGCAACTTTATGAGTAAATATTTATCCAGAATTACTCATTCGTTACGCGTGATCTCTTGCGCCGCAGTTAAATGCACGAGGTCCCGGCGTCAGAGACTATGCCTCAGAAGTTCGTAACACTGGAAACAATTTTGTTTTAAACGTTGGTTAAAATTATTGTCTAGGATTGCTATTGTTTAGTTTTCGCAAATTGGCATCAAGAAACCTACAGTTATAGATTAATGCGTTTAGCGTTGAATTATGTAATGTAACACGCCCTCTTAAGCTGAATAAATCTGTATATGTGAGTCTGCCTCAAAGTAATGTCGTACTTCTCTTTATTTTTACTCTTCCTTTCCAGGGTATATCTGGTTAGCAAGTCCCACACGTAGTGAACTTGGAGCACTGTGCCTCGTTGGCCGAGAATGGCATTCCCTATCCACCCTCCCCTCTTCCATTCCTCTCCATTTCCTCACCCCTACCCGCTTCCATCCTGCCTTGAGCTTCTGTGGTGCACCAGCGAGACGCCTTGCGAAAAATTAATTATTTCTCTGCGTTAATTTTACAGTAGAAAATACTTATTTTAGCTTGTGATAAATAAGTAATGCTTTTTAACAAAATAATAATAATAAAAATACACATGTGATATTACTATTTTTACTTTTTAAAAATTGTCTTTGATAGCAGTAAGTTCTCTGTCGTACAAGAAGTAACGTTTTAAACATAAAGCTTTACCGTATGGATACTGCAACTAACATTACGACAAAGTTTACTGCGTTCAGCAGCAGAAATTGTTGTGTATATATGCGTGTTATATGTAAAAACACACACAGACTATCACAATATTCTTGGCGTTAAAGCTACTTTGAAGTTGTAATCATCTAAACAATAGCACTTCTAAATTAATAACAACAATCTTGGCACACAAAACTATTATTTAAAAAGTATAAGAAAAAATAGTTTTGAATTGCTGTTTGAACCTTTAATGCGTCGGGAGCCCGCTGTACGAACAAAATATTTAGTTTAAATTATCAAACTTGAAAGATAATTTAGTACTGCAATGAAACTTACGTATGTTTTGTGTACATAATATGTGACAGTTCCAAAATATAATCCGAAATCTGAAATTATGCTACAATTGAATTTTTTTTATTGATAGTCGTCTTGTGGATTTGGTATGTTTGTTTCTTCTACTCTGTTTAAATTTGGCTAGTTTTTGAAATACTTTTTTGGTTTACTTTATTGTATCCTGGTGCATGTGAGGTCAACAATTTCAAAGTATTATTTTCTTACTTTTTTTAGGGATCCTTTTATGTGCAGGTTTTTATTTTTATTTTAAATGTAAGTATTTGAAGCCTTTTAATCTGCATTGCTTTAACAATTATTGTAAATATGAAATTAAATAAAGTACTATTTATTTTTGTGTAGTTTAAAAAGTATTGAAATATTTGTTGAAAAATTGCATTGAAATAAGTCCATCTGTTCGGGGGCTACGAAGCCGCAGACAACACTTCGCCTTTCTGGCCGGGGGAAATTTTTTTTTAACGCGTACTGAAAATTGTTTAACTTTCAGACATTATCTATATCGTGGCATTTTGGTCGTGTAAAATATTTTTTCTCGTACTGCTGTTCTACTTCATGGTTATTGGCAGCGTAGCTATGTGAAGAGCCGTGTCTCATTTGACTGAGCCAATTACAAAAAACATTCCTGCAACACCTCACGTCTGTGTTTTGCCGGTAGAATCTCAAGGCTTGTGACAGTTAAAATATCCAATCGCTGACCACGAGTAGAACTGCAGATGTGCACGTAAGGCACGGAAACAAAGTGAGGCAAAATTCTTTTCGGGAAAAAAAAAAAAAAAAAAAAACAAGAGTCTCTATGTATAAGTGTTAGTGTATATTGAAGTGATTTTTTCTATAAAAATTATAGCTCGCTTATATACGTTACGTAATTTACAACGAAAAAATAAATGCTTGAGGTGCTTCATGAGTGAATCTCCTGATAATTGCCGTAGATCCATGGTAGGGCCTTCATATGAGCTCGATTAACAGTGATATTTAGAAGTAATTCTTGTTTATTTACCGCTAAGTTTATGTCTTCCATGCAAAGTAAAATAAACTTTGGCGTGCTGTTAAATTTTTTGGCACTTTTCGAAAAATACATTTTTTCCCTAAAAAACAGTTTCGTGAAGTGCAAATAATATCGTTGTAAATTTAACAAGATGTATGTTGTACATACATTTTTTGTAAATATGTGTCAGTATTGTGAATTTCTTTTTGTCCGACATATTATTTTCTCGTAAATAAGTGCAAGAAAAAAATGTTAGTAAAAAAGTACAATTATGGTACGCTGTGCCATTAAGTATGTTATGAAGTACGATAATTATGGGACACAAGATGTGAAACAGTGTATACTTGTAAAATCTGGTGAACCTACGCACGGCTATACACTGTGGAATAGTTTCTCCGTCGATTTACGGAATTCCCGGTAAAAATTTCTCCGAGTACCTCTGTGAATTCACGGAAACTTAGTTCCTCATCCAACAGAAATTTCCGTAAAACAGTTTCATCACGCGGAACTGAGCCATACTTACATGTCTATAATCCTACAATTGCATTTATACATAATTGCAGATTTACCGGTGATGTTATTAAAATATAACCGTAATATTTACAGCTCTCGAACCCATAAATTTACTATTTTTTCCGTGCTAGTAACCGCAGACTTACAGACACGTTACGTATAATTCCGTAGTGTATATTTACTGTAGACTTTTCCGTATTTTATTTTTACGGACTCTATTTCCGTTCATTAACGATACATTTCCGTTAAAATTTATATTGGTGTACATGAGAGTATTTCAAGTGGTGCTGAATGCCAGTGGAATTTTTAGTACGTTACTATGAAGTACTAAACAACAGTTGCTAAAAACGCCCACAAAAATTTGGGGGCACTGTTCAAATTAATTTCCGTTGTTTTACGGAGGAGTGCTGGTAGAAAAATTCTCCAGAAGTGTCCGTTAATTTACGGAAGGCAACTAGCTCCACTTATGGAAACTCGCATATTTATGGGACTTCTCTAGGATGCAGGAACAATAATGCTTACGGTTTTTTTTTCAGTTTTTACTCGCCGTTGTACATCTGTTTAATTAATGAAACGAAATTATGTATAACAAAATAATGTTTCCGTTAATTAAAAAGACATTTCCGCAAAATTATCCGTAAATGCAGGAAATTTTTAATAGTGTACCGGCTTACAGTGTACTACGTTCTTATTTTTTATTTCTGCATGTAGGTTGGTGTTGAGAGAGAGAGAGAGAGAGAGAGAGAGAGAGAGAGAGGAGTTGTTTGGTAGCACTGTAGAGTATTCTCTTCTAGATACGATACCCTGGCCCTTGGACTTACTCTTCATACGACATTATTATTATTATTACTATTACTAACTCATGAAAGTTTGTTTTAACCAAAACATCAATCTACGCGCAGAGGTAAAATTGTCTCCGATCCATCACTTGTGGCAAACCATTTCGGTGAAAGTTTCTCTGAAGTGTTTGTGAAATCTTAAAATAATTGCAAATCAGTTGAAAATAATGGTTTATCTAAATTACATCTGTCTATACCTTTCGTAGATACAAGCTTGGTACTGTGGGCTATTAATTGGTTAAAATCATGTAATTCTGTGTGTTATGATAAGAACCGTAGCTTTATAATTACAGATTGCTTATATTAGTTCCTGTACTGGTTCGTATATTTAATACTAGTTTGTCTACCGGAACTTCCCCCGATTGTTTGAAAACTGCTATTGTTATGCCCTTATTTGAGAAGGATGATAAATTTCACCCCTTTGACTGTAAGCAAATAACACTAAGCTCTTTTTCTAAAATTTTTCGAATGATAATTCACAATCAACTTTTATTTCACTTCCTCAAGACATGGTTTCGTGGCTGAAGGAACAACTACCACTACTGCATTTAACTCCATTTAATTAAACACATAATATTACATCTAGACAGCGTAATTGTGCTATCTACTTCGATTTTAGTAAAGCTTTTGACACTTGTCAACATTCTATAATTCTAAGCAAACGTCCTGCTTTTGGATTTGATAAGGGCTGTGTACATTGGTTCACTAGGTATTTACAGTAAAAAAACTCGTTGCATTTACTGCTATTTTGTTAATTATACTGTGCAGTGCTTAAAACATTCTACTTGTTTACTTTATGCAGATGTCCTCAATATTTTCAAAGTGATAAAAAATGAAACAGGTTGCCTCAAATTACAAGCATCTATAGACGCTGTTCTCAGCTGGTGTTCTAGAAATTAAATGGATAAAAATCTTTCAAAATACAAAGCATAAGTTTTACTAGGAAAATAAAGTGTTTAACTATACCGTTCGTATAAAATATACCCTTATCAAATGCGTGTCAACTGTCTGCAATATAGGAGTGAGTATTGTTGTATTCAAAAGCACAGTTCCACTACCATACTGATATGTTAGTCAACAGTGTGTAGATAATTGTAGGTTTAATTTCACACATAGCTAGACTTCTGAATATTGGCCCTCTACTATGTTTTATTCTTTAGTTAAATATAAACTAGAATATTGCTCTGTTGCTTGGAATTCCAGCACAGAAAATAGACTCTTAAGCGTTTTGAAAATCTGACAAAAGTTTTTAAAGTCATATATGAAACATTTCACGTTGATGAGTTTACTTTAAATTGCAATGAGATTCTAAATCAACATATTACTCATTCGGTAAAAGAAAGAAGTAACGCATCAGATGAGTTATTTATTTTTAAATGTTTATTGCAGTATTTGGTTATAAGGAAATCCACAAGTCATAATCCCTGAAAATTCCAAATTACAGAATTAGAAGCTCTGGTATTTCTTGTTCTCCTAGCAAAAGAAATCGAAAGCTGAACTAAACATCTCAACAAAAATTGTTTATCCATAGGTCCTTTTAATAACTTTTTATAAAACAGTCAAAATGTATACTGAAGTTACCAGATTTGTATTGTAACAAGTGTAATAGTTTGCATATTTACAAGGTGGAAGTATGGTAACTGTCCTATAATGCGTTTAGGTTAATTATTTCCTAAACATATTAGCAAGTTTTTTTTTTTTTACATTGTACGGTATTAGTACAAGTCATACCTTATTTTGTGTATTTGTTTTTGATGTAGTGCCAACCTGCTGTGGTCTTGTAAAACTGTTAGGCTGACGCGTTAATATTTTTGTAAAGAAATAAATGTTATTAGCATAGTACGGAAACATTTGCAATACAAGAAGTAAAATTAAAATACATTCTACCAACACTGTGTTGCAGAATATCAACTATGAAGCACATTCCAGTAAGTCTGGTGCTCGTGTAAAATAGGGTGAACCTGCGCGCGGCTATTCTGAGCTAACGATTGTATTGCTTGCTTATATTTCATTTCTGCGCGTTTTTCTTTTGTGTGTGTGTGTGTGGGGGGGGGGGGGGGTGAGGAAAATAGTTTGAGAGGATTGTTGTAGTAAAGTCTGCACTTCAGAATACGGTACCCTGGTCCTCTGTTATCTTCGCCATGTGAGATTATTGTTTTTATTAGTACTATTACATTACGGCAAATAAAATTATAACATGTACCACAACTATGGTACAGGCCAACATAATTATGGCACTGTACCTGAAGTATGGTACAATTGTAAAATTGGAAGAACTTGCGCGCCGCAATTCTGTGTTACAGACTGTACTGCCTGCTTACTTTTCATTTCTGCATGGGAGGTTGGGGGGGGGGGAGGTTGTGGGGAGTTTATTATTCAGGCGCGGCTTGCCGTGTGCGGTGTCTGGTTTGTGTGCGGCCGGTGTCTGCGCAAGTGTCTCCACCTCCGCGCTCCATATCTGCCGCGAGATAACTTCTCTCTCTGGGCGAGAGAAATAGCCGTAGCTTGCTACTCTTGTACCGCAAATACGGTCCTGAGAAGTTTCAACTACCCGGGCTAGCATTTTCTGCTGCACTAATGTTGCAACCGTAGGCAGAATTGTCATTGAATAATTTGTGAAATACATAGACGGTAAACCTACTCCGCTTCGTGATACTAAGACTTTTAACTTCAGTACTAGATATATGTTAAACATTGTGATATGATAATGTGTTACATTAGTCACTTATTGTAGATAGGCTACTACAGATGCCTGCTCTCTGTTGTTATAGGCTGTTCAGGGTAAACTACGCATTGCTTACAATTTTGTGTGAGCTATTATGCCGCCATATTTACTATTTTAATTACGAAAACTAAACACTAAGGTAAACATTTCACAACTCTCAAAACTTTAATTCTGTTGCCAATATATATATATATATATATATATATATATATATATATATATATATATTAATTATTGTAAGTGTTGGTAAGTACTCACTTGAAAGTGAATCGCTTATAATCTAGTGATCTGGGTGTAACCTACAGAAAGCCGTCCCAATTTCGTGAAGTCCTCAACGTGGTTTATCACGATATTAAAGTATACCGAGATAGGTTTACAATGGTCAGTTTATCTTACAAACAGAATTGTTGGTTTAGTAATGATATTCGTAATCACTCTATTAACAACCCCGCAAACTATTCGGTGGTAAGAAATGGATAAGAGTCCACGTTCTCGTAAACATTTCTCGGGACGCTATGCGCATTTATCAAAGGGCTTGTCTCGTTAATACGCAGCTTTTGCGAGTCCGAAGAGGCCCATAAAATGGCAGATATTCATGTAAGTATTTCACTATGAGTGCTTGCATATGTTACATCTTAAACTTAACCTTCGTACGAAACATATGCAAGAACTGATTATGATTTAATTTTTAAAAATGACAAAAATCTTAAAAATTATGTTAAATGTTTTAAATTAACATATTTTGAAGTAAATATTATCTATCGACTATTGGCCATCTTGTCTGCCTTTCAAAGTAGTTTGCGATTGTAAGTCAGATAAGATATGTCCGGACCTGTCACAACATCGAGAGAGCTTGCCACCCGCAAACAACACGCAAATTGTTCACAATGCCATTTCCTGCCAACGTGTCGAATGTGGCTTTCATCTTCCTCACAAACATTACTATTAATACCAATCTTGGTAGGAAACATTTGGGCGTTAAAAACTTTCACTGTAATCATAATTCCACCTTTGGTATTGTAATGCTGGTAACACCCACTACTTCTTTTAAAAATTTTATATTATATAAGTATAATAATGTCATAATAAAAATTTTAAAAACTAAATACACGTCAGTTACAAGGAATGAACAAAAAAACACGCCGATCCTGTATCGCTAAATAGGTGTTGGTATTTAAATTTGTCAGAATATTTGAAAGATAAATATCAGTAGAGGTCTTACTAGTTACGACCAGTTTCTGAATTGCGTCCTTATTGACCCGGACGTGCATGCCTTGTGCAAGAAGTTTCAGTTCAGTTAGACTGATGAGGCCAATGCGGTAACGTCGTTATGTCCCGGGGTGACAGTGCACAGAAAACACTGTTTTGACAATATGGACCTCGCCAAAAGTTTTGTAGTAGTTACAAAATTTTTTACAGTCACTGCAAAACATTATTGGGTGCAGTCAGGTACGTCAATTAGGGGATGGGCAGGGGCGGGGGGGGGATGCCTCGAATGTATTTAGAAGGAAATGTGTAAAAAAATTTGTGTATTTTGTTATCTAAATAATACTAACGCAAGCACATAAAACCAAAGTTTTGTTACAAAAGTTTTAAATTTATATATGCTTAATTAATAAAAAAAAGTTGCAACAAGATCAATGTCGCCAAAAAAAATATTCCCCCGCCCCCTAAGAAAATCCTAAAATGACGCCCCTGGGTGCAGTAAAAAAAATTTTTGTAGTCACCACAAACAAACTTCGTAAGGTCTATAACGACAAAATATTTAGTGGTGACCAGTAAGCTTTTATTTCAGTGCGTGTATGCTCGTATATACTTCGTAACAAAAATACACGTTGCGCAAAATACGGCGAAGGACTAGTCTTAGCTTTGCTCGTAATAACAGTAGTGCGACGAGTAATTGTGGCGAGAGTCTCTTGTTTCTGCTTTCAGCTGAATTAAAGGAACCTTTTCTCCCCTCTTGTGAGACAAATCTAAGTTTACTTTTTCCCTCAAGAACTTTTGTAATTTTTTGTACGCTTTATATTGGAGGGCTGGTAACTTTGGACCTTAAACAGTTCCTCGTAGAGAAATGCTTAACGGTTTTTAATCTCCTTGCATATCTTAACACGAGATGTTTAACAAGACTCCTCGTTTGCTTGTACTGCCGTCTACTCACATTAAAATGAACAAAATTATACAACAATTGTGAAAAAATGTTGTCGTTATCACTTTGCTTAGGTATTTCATGTCGTTATTAAATCTAAACTTCTCATTGCAGCAGTTTTCATCAACTTTATTTTATTATAGAACAGTCGACGTACAAATCCGAAGTTGGCGAGATGTTCATAAATCTTGAGATTTCTGGCATATCGACTATCCGCAAGTGTATTTTTTATTTGGAAGCATATGTCTGGTCAGCACAAAATGATTATCTTGGAAATTTTTCTCTTCACCTGAAAGGCTTAGTTAAATAAGTCAGATTACTTCGGTCATGCTTTACTCAAACAACATTGAGCAGTTAGTTATATTAATGCTTGTTTTATTGCACAGTGATGCACAATACTTTCACTCTGTACATGTAACAGTTACTTAAGGCTTCTTTGATCCCATTACATTGTTAGTTGTATAAATCACATTTCCTGGTATGATCGCTCTCATACTATTAGCTGTACTCAAAATGTGGTGTCCGAAGCCCCAATAAACAATACTTTGTTTTTTGTTATTATTCCTGACAAGTCGCCCTTAAGGAAGCGACCTACCGCAATTTTCATCACAATTTTTTTTATTTGTACCAGATATTTTTTTTTTTATTTTAGACACAAAATGTGACTAGATTTGGTGCTTATGAAATTTTTTTTCTCTCATAGTTTTCGCGTAATTGCATGTTAAAGTCATATTATACACGTTTCTGTTATAAGGACTACACGAAAACCAACTGATATACCAAACTAAAAATAATACACTGGATAAAGACATTGCAGGCTACAATGTCATGCTCATAAAAATAAAGAATAAAAATTATTTGTATTTAAAAAAATCATTGAATTTTTAAAATTTTTCTTTTTAGTTTCAGCATTTTTCTAAATACAAATAAATGTTATTCTTTATTTTTATAGGCATGACATTGTAGCCTGCAATGTCTATATCGACTGTGATTTTTTTGAGTTTGGTATATCAGTTGGTTTTAGTGTAGTCCTTAAAACGGAAAAATGCAAAATATGACTTAAAAAGCCATTACCCGAAAACCATGAGAGATAAAAAAATTTCATGAGAGCCAAGTTTAGTCACATTTTGTGTCTAAAATAAGAAAAAAAAAATGTGTGGCACAAATAAAAAGAAAAGGTGATGAAAGTGCGGTAGACCGCGTCCTTAAAAGTGCGTGGTAGATAAATAAACGCTGAAAACCACAATTGATATCTACGCTTTTTTTGAAGCCAATGTGGATAAAATACTCTATGGCAATCCTAGATAATGCTATTTGCCAATTTTATTAGTAAATATCTATCCAGAATTGCTCATTCGTTACGCGTAATCTCTTGCGCCGCAGTTAAATGCACGAGGTTCCGGCGTCAGAGAGTGTGCCTCAGAAGTTCGTAACACTAGAAACAATTTTGTTTGAAACATTGGCTAAAACTATTGTCTAGGATTCTATTGTTTAATTTTTGCTAATTGGCTTCAAGAAACCTACAGTTATATATTAATGCTATTAGTGTTGAATTATGTACTACGCCCTCTTAAGGCGTCGCTCTTTAGTTTTGCAGTGGTTTCGAAAAAAAAATTAACGCAAATTAATATATATATATCACAAATTCATCCTGTCGGTTTTAACACTTACATATCAACGTTTGTATATCAATGTATCTGTTGCAATGCACCAAACTGATTTTTAGATTTTTGCCCCTGAAATATCACATATTTTGTTGTTAAAATAAGCCAAAATGAAGCAAAATAATGTTAGCTAACAAACAGTACGTTATTTAAAAAAAAAAAAAAAAAAAAAAAAGCTCTGGCAAAATTGTGTATTGTATGACTGTACTCGGTCTCTAATTTTTTCAAAGCATTTGGTTAAAAACAATATTTGAGTTATTTGCAATTGTTTGAAAAAAATGAAAGAGCATGACCTTAAGATTCCACTATATACCTTATGTACAAATGCTGTGTTTAAAAGTAGTAATATTTGTTCTAGAACATAAATCAAATATGTTTGTTTGTAGAGCCAATTTAATGTATATGTTCTTTAATATGTTTGCACTAAATTTGTTTTATGAATTGAATGCAAATTTAGGGCAGAAATATTAAAGAACACATAATTTAAATTGCTTGTTAAAATAAATTTTTTTTATGCTCTATAACACATATTACGGCTTTAAAACCAAAAAAGTTGTATAGTGGAATCTTCAGAACACATTCGGTAGTTTTACAGTGATTGTGAAAATATTTTTAAAGCAATATATTTATCTTATGGAAGAAATCCCTAATTTTCGTCACAAATATGTCATTTGTACCTATTTTTTTTACTCATGAACCTAATTTTTTTTCAAATTTTTGCACTCAAAGTATTATATGTGTATATATATATTATATATGTATTATGGCCCTGTATTGCAAACTGTGCATTATTTTGCAAAACGCCTACATAGAAATATGAATCGTATGACTGATTTTAGTGGTTTTTTTTTTTTCAAAGTATTCTGTTTATAAAGTGTTCAATTATTTTTACCAATGGAAAATTAACTACCTAACGCTTCCTTAAAAAGTTGTCGCTATAATTTCTGTATCCACTATCTACCAATGAATGTACAAGTTCATGCTCAAAGCAAAGCTGTACCAGACCCCTGCGTGTGTAGTCGTGGCAGTGACGTGTTGTACAAATAGAGTTTCCGTCCGTGTCATGTGTATTCATTTTAAGTTTGAAATATGCGATTTATGAATGCTAATATTAACACATATGTTTCATTGGAAGGGCTCTCTTTATACAACTAACATTTATGCACCTAAAAGTTTAAAATTTGAGTTCCAAGATAACTGTTAATGTGCGACAGTGACATTTATAAATATATATACAAATACGTTCTGCACCATTGTTATGAAATTAGTTGAGTCTGTTATCTTATTTTGTGGTTTTACAGTGAATTTTATTGAAATTTAACCCTCGTTATTCTGTGGGTACAAACATAGATTAAGAGAAACATACAGATGGAGCATAAGGTATCTTCTAAGGCGAGGGGTATGAGGCTTCGAGACGGAAGGGGGAGGACCCCATCCGCCATAGTGGTAACTGAAAAATGTTGTATATTTCCATATCAACGAGTATAATGCGACAGTGGGTTGGCCAACCATAACCTCGTTTTTTTACAACATCTGCAGGAACAGCTGATTGCACTCCGCCATATTGCAACCTGAATAAACAGTCAGGTTTTCCTCAGTATCAGCTGCTAATACTCCATCTGTACTTTTCTCTTATCTATGGGTACAGAGTGTTAAATATATTTTATTTCGTGGGACAACGGCGTACGTCCAGAAAACGGTTCAATTTACAACAGTAACCCGTTGTAGGAATCGTCGAAACGTGACATAATGCATTTCAGACTTTCTCAATTGGATCATCATCGTGTCAGATTCACTTATTGAAGCTTCTGCCGTGGTGGAGCAGTGGTGAAACACAGCCTTGCATTCGGGAGGACCCGGCTTCGATCCCTGGCTCAGACCATCCTGATTTCAGTTTTCCAGGGTCCTCCGAAATGTCTCTAGGCGAATGCTGAAATTATTCCTTAAGGTTCTCTTCCAGAAGGAAAAAATCATAATTTTATGTTTGTTTGAAATAGTGTTAGTTTTGTAAGCGTTACTTTGAAGTACATTTTCCACTTTTAAAAAAAAATTACCTAAGTTAGTTTTCCTATAACGACATTTCACAGTGAAAATGTCCATGTTTTTAGTTCTTACGAGCCCCTTCCTTCCCAGAAAACCAATGAACATAATGAACCGAAATAATTTACGCTGAAAGTATATGACACGGTTAGGGCTTTAAGTTTATGAAAACTCATTTAAAAATGTGTTATGTTTTTATTCTGAAATTTAGAATGTTTTGCTACTTTTTTATTTTTTCATAATACAAAAAATATTTTACATTGGGCTTATATATACTTAAAGCCCCAGCCCGTGACATGTATTTTCACTGTGAATTATTTTGCTTCATTATTATGTTGGTTGGTTTTCGAGGGGTGTATGAAGAAAAACATCCAAATTTTTCCTTTATTTTGGGAAAACTGGCTAAGCTATTTTTTTTTTTTTGTTTTTTTAATGAAAATGTAAATGTACTTCCCAAGTAACGTTTACAAAACTAGCCTTATTTATATAGCTCACGATTTTTCGCGAACATAATTGCGCAACTGTTTGTATCAATGCCTTATGTGCACACAGACGTGGCACATTTGACTGAGCCAACAGGAACAAGGTTACTGCGACACAACACGTCTGTGATTGGCGGGTAGAACCCTAGACGCTGAGAGTTAAAAACAGCCAATCACTGACCATGAAACACGGCTGCATACGTCCACATAAGGCATTGAACCAAACTGTTGCAGAATTCTTTACGCGAAAATTCGTGGGCTCTGCCTATTTTATATAAATATAAAATTACTGTTTTTTTCCTCTTGAACGCCCTTAAACAGGCCATGGCCGTCTCTTCCCTCTCACCCTTCCCTTTTCCTCTGCCAAGGACTTGTGCTGTTCGAGGACACGTAAAAAATTCAAATAACTAAACAGTTATACCAGCGTGAGAGAAGTGTTTTAAACGTGTAAATGTCGACTATGTTTGTCATGTGCGCATGACAGTATAGAGAAGCTCTGGCACTCGAACATGAATCTCGCACAGCTGCGGTGTTTAACCGACCATAATGGACGTCCTGATAGACGGCAGTTGGAGGCCATTTGCCACACGCACATGGCGATCCCAGGGAATGCGGAGATAAACACAAGGCTGATGTAGATTGTGAGCAGAGAGAAGGACAGGATAACAGAGAAAATAAAAGAGAAGTAATGTGTGGAGAGATCGCGTGATGGTATCAAGGTCATGAATGTCCTGCGGTCGCTTCTGCCTGTATCGTCACGCGAAATAAACCCTTTGCCAGTAAAAAAAGTGATGAAAAACCATTCACTTCCAGTACCGCAGTTTGTCACGTTTAATGACGCAATTATATTTCTACTCATTCATTTTTTTTGTTAATAGCAGTATTTAGGTAATTACATCCTTAACACTCACCGCAAATGTTTTTTAGAGCCTTGCATACCTAACTTTTGTTCCGGTAGTTTAAATTTGAAATCAACTTTCAATTTATATTTTAAGTTTATCAGTTTTAAACATAATGTCCTGTGCAAAAATTGTTCCTTTAAAAGTTAGTGGATTTTTTTGTTTGAAAGATCTTAGAAATAGCTTCTATAGAGAAGTAATTGTACGATGTTATTCATCGGCCGTCTACGATGTCAATTCTTTGTTAGGAAAAAAAATAGTTTCAGTTTTGTAAGCCTTAAAAAAATTATTTTAGTCCTTTGTCCTGTTGTTATAAATATTAGCATTATAGAATGAAAATTCTTTTTGTAGAACTTCCAAATTTGAAAAATATGTAAGGCATGTTTTTCTGGTAACTATAAAAGAGGTGCATGATCGCTTAACGCATAGCATTATTGAAGTTATTCTGTTAAACCTTGTGAACGTAAGCGTTGTTGTTGCTATACCCCTTATGTTGTCCTAAGAAGCTATTTTTGTGTTGAGACGAACTGTTCTGTTCGATTACTAAGTAGCCTAGTTGTATCAGCATTGTTATTAGTATATCTTGTGGTCCGGGTTCGATTCCCGGCGGGGTCGGTCCCCGAATTTTCACATGTGGGAATCGTGCCGGACGATGACGTATGTCGGCGGGTTTTCTCAGGGATCTCCCGTTTCCCCCACCCCTTCATTCCGGCGCTGCTCCATACTCACCTCATGTCACCTCACACGAGCGCTAAAGACCTCGATGTTAAGCGCTGACCAAAATCTCTCACTCACTCACTCACTCACTTACTTAGTTTTCTGTGGTCACGCCATAGTTAAATTTTCCAGAAGTTATAAATAAATGACATATTTTGCATAAGTGTACATTAAAATATCCTCTATTACATAATGCTATAGTGTATAACTGTCAGAATGGTAAAATGCGGCAGCGGATGTACTTGGAGCCATTCATTATCCGCTTTGACGTACTGTATAAATCAAAATTGCTGGATATTGACTAATTCCAGTTGTTACCAGTTTCAACTTACTCAATCAGAGGAAAACCACTGGCAAACCGGTGATTATTCACTAATTCCGATTCACAGTGCCATCATTCAAAAAGTTAATCGGTATGTCGTCCCATAGTTCCCAGTACTTTTTCACTGCTGTGTTAATTTAAAGTGCTGTCTCCGGAATCTGTGAAAACCACTAGAATATTAGTAAATACTCACTAATTACTATCTAGAGTGCGATCATGGTAGTGTTTCAGAAGCAGCCTACTTGTGACCAATGTACTAATGCTCGTGGGCGTATCTATACACTGTTAAAAATTTTTGCCGTAAATTTACGAAGAGTACCGGTTACAAATTATCCGGAGATCTTCTTTATTATACGGGCACTTCGTAAAGCGAAAGTATGGATTGTCCGTAAATTTAACATAAACTTCTGTAAATTTTCTAACATTTCGTAATTTCATTACACAGTTTCTTCGGGAATCAACAAAAAATTTCTGAAATACACTGGCACTTCGTAATGTAAGAAAATAGATTCTTCGTTAATGGAACACATACATCCAACGTTATACAGAATCTTCCTTTTGTAAAAATAGGTACTCTTCGTAAATTTACCAAAATATTTGGAAATATATCGGTACTTCGTAATATACAGAAACTGATTCTTCGTTTTTTTAACAATATCTACATTTGTATTATAGATTCTTCTTTGTATAAAAATATGAATTCTCCGTTAATTTACAAGAATCTTCCAGAATACTTAGGTACTTCATATCACACAAGAAAGGAATCTTCGTTAATTTAACTGATATATTCATTTAAATACAGAAACTTCGTAATGTAAAAAGCATG
>PNEQ01122161.1:0-34940 GCA_003012365.1 Medauroidea extradentata
CCTCTACCCCGCTCATTGTTGAGACCCTCAGTAGGTGGCCAAGTGAACTTATTGAAATAGACCTAGCGGTCCACCTCATTGTCGTACCCCGGGCACTACCCACCGAGGCGGTGTCAACAATGGCTAGCAGGCAACAATGGTTAGCCAAGCAGGACGAGCGCAGGAAGGGCTCGACCGCACCAGGGGTGGCAGCTTAGGTGGGAACGTAATTGTTGAGACCCCGGTGCAACAACTTGAAGTCACTTAAGTACACGAACATGATTCAATCCCCTGCTCACATGCAGGAGCGCATTACTGAAGCATGTTGACCAATCACATTAAGACACCTTTCAATGTGTTTCCCATGATTGGGTGTACCTATTACCAATACAAATCTCATTATTACAAATTGTAAAAGGCAATATTCTTTCAGGTTTGTCTTAAAGTTAGCTGTAGCGCCTACTCTCCTTCTCTGTGTCATCTGTCCGTGAGATAACATTGCTTCTCCAATGTTCAGCTGCATGTTCTAAAGTCCGAAAAGCAGGGGCCCGACAATCCTGTTTACACACACTCTTCTCAGAAGTGAACTGTCAAAATATGGAATACTTAAATGAGATAGACTATATGTAAAGTGTTCTGGATAACTGAGCCCTTTTGAAATCAACAGAAAAAAAAATTCACTGGCCATTACTGCACATACTTTCAACATTAACACTCCACGAGTAGTTGGCAGTGAATTGTCGAATGCAGTTTATTATATTTTCCAAGTTTAAAAACAACAATAATGAAACTTATCTCTGCATACCTCGTATACACTTTTATTTAGGTCTGAGGCAAGTATTTATTTTTTATTAGTATTTCTTTCCGGTAACCTCATCCTAATCAAATGTGTTTTATCACCATCAATTTTACTTTTGAATCATCAAGTTGTCTCTTTGGAAAACTGTTCTGTCTATCAGTGTTTTGATATTTCCCTGCTCAGTAACAATGTGATTTATCCATGCAATTCCATACATACGACACAGGTGTAAGGTAGATAGTAATCCTATACAGACGACACCCAACGTGGGACCATACCACTATCATTCTTACAGTTGAGAACATTTAGCAGCACCGCACATAATATTCATAGGCACTGCAATTTAATTAACTTAAATACTGTAGTAATTTTTAATTTCGCCATAACATCTTGAAAGGTGTATAAATACACAAGATACTGTTTGACATAACTGTTTGTAGTTCTATTTATTTAGATTATTTCTTAAAACATGTGCTTGCATAGTAAACAGTTAAAAAGTAGACTACTACTGTTAGAATTTAGACTGCAAATTTTTAGTTAAATAAATTCAATTTACAAATTGTTTTAATCTTGGAGAGAGGGACACACTCAAGAAACGGCACTTAAAAAAACACACAACATGTAAAATAAAAAAAAAACTACAAACATTAATGCCAGCAAGAATAAGAAAATAGAGAACGTCATTGTTGGAATTTGTATTTCTGTACATCAGGAGCATAAGATACTAGTCACAAAAATCATATTTTTCAGGAAAGTAAGAGTGTAATTCACTAGTGAATTCAGCTGTTTAGTGCCCAAAAATGTGGTTTTTTGACAACACGGACTGTATTTAGAACTGTTGTAATTTTCACAGAAAAAGAGTGCATTTTGACATAAAATGGACAGTGTCATATGCCTCCGAGGTTCAGATTTCTTGAATATTGACTAAAGTACTGTCCGCGTGCCAGCTCAAAGTCCCTGGCAGGCACAATGTGTTTATCGCCCGTTAAGATCTAAATAATACGAGTCGAATAGCATGTCGACTCTCATACTAGCCTTAGAAACTTTGTAGGTTAGGACAGGTTTCCTACTGCGTTACTGAAACGTACCTGATGCTTAGGTCTAAAAAATGCATACACACCAGTGACTCAGAGCTGGTGCACAGACAGTAATTTCACAGCAAGATAGAGACCCCTGAACATGGCCCACCTTGCAGCTGACTGTGGTACAGAAACAAAGTTGTACTCACCACGTGGCTGAAAGCTAACAACATATATGAGCATTTCTCAATAAGGAGACTGAAGCCAGTATGTTTAGAGGTGGTGAGCAAGCAAGAATTGATCTTATGTGCTTCCAGGCCCTGATCCTAACAAATTAAAAATACCTAATAATGTTTAACTACCTATTTCAAGGTTTCATTTTAAGGTAAAATATTATTCTACTGGACTGCAGGCTGCAATATTCAGTTTAAAAACTAACCACATCAAATAATTATGTTTTACAACCAGTTGTGTGACTGCAACAGATTTCAAATACAACAAGATGAATTAAACCCATAAAAAAAGCTACGAATAAAAAACTGTTTTTTTTGTCCACAACTTTAAAATATTTCTTCTACTTTCCGTAGCAAACAATCGCCAAGGATGGGCAAAGAAACGGTATGTGTACCGTATAATGAAATAAAACATTGAACTAATTTTTTGTGAGGTATGCTAACATTTTAAACATAATATTCTATTTTAACTTTTATGCTTCATAAGAAAATATGATTCTCCTTTGCTACATAAACTACATCATTTCACCCTACACATTTCAGTGAATTTTGCCTCTCTTGGTTAAAATATAATTCTAAATATAAACGCGATCACTCACCTTACCTGGTTGAAAATTATGTTTCCAGAGTCACCTGATAAAACTTCATATTTATTTTACGATAATCAACTATTTGCATTTGTCAAACTTAAATATCTAAAACTGACAAAACCGGATTTGTTTTAATTTTAAATTAATATTAAATACTGTATATAAGTTTTGGAAAGTATAACAAAATAATCTGCTGTTTTATTATGTATGTAAGTTATTGCACTGCGTAAATAGTTGAATTAAATAAACTGAACAACTTGGAAATTAAAAAAAAAGTAGTCCAAAGTTAACAACCAGTTTCTTTAATTTTTAACATGTAATACTAACATCTGATATTACATATGTGCAATAAAAACAAATAAATAACTTTCATGCTTAACTTACTCTTGCATTACATTTAGGACTGAAATTTGATGAAAGTCATTAAGTATCTCACACATGCAATGAGACACCCTTTTTGGCCATTTACCAACACCCAGAAATTGGAGGTCACAAACTCTAGAAACAGTTAGCATATATAGGTAAGAACAGGAGAATGTGAGCAGACTTCCAATGATCTAACTTATAATATTACAATTTAGTTTATAATCCTGGTATACACAGATCTATTCCTTAGATACACAAATTATTAGCAAAATGGCAAGACAAATAATGGAAGAATAACACCCTATAACTTAATACAAAGAATCTATAGCACTTACTGACTTATCGTCATTAATGAAAAAATTTTTTCTACGTTATTTTCAACAACCAAATCCAAACATTGTATACTAAATAACTTGATGATTACTCTTCAACAGCAAAACTTCAAACTCTGAACCATTTTGCTATACTGTGTAGGTGAAATTAAAGTAAAAAAGAATTTGTTCAAACTATCATAAATTACCTCCACACATACCAATTATTTGTAACAATATATTAACAGACAATCACATACAACTACTTGTACAAGTATTTACTAAAGTGAATCACAAAATGTTAAAGTTATTAACAACTACCACCATAACATAATTAAATATTTAAACAAGTACAACATTACACAACGGGTGAGTATGAATTACAAATAGAGAACAGCCTGTTTTTCTTTGCAAACATTTCTGATAACTTGAACCTCTGCAGGTTATAAAGTGGTATGCAGTGAAATTCTCATCAGATATGATAGTTTCTTCTACAAACAACACACAAAGTTCACCAACTGAAAGACAGCACTATCTGCTGTGTTGAGGAGATGGACGACAACAGTAGGCCTACTTACGATACCTTTACCACATACCTAATATACGCACCACATCAGCTTCTCTTACATAAACCATTTAAATACAAATACTGTATCTTGACCTTGTATTTCAAGCTTTAGACACATTTAATTGTCAACTGGACAAATGTCTACAATTGTAGTAAATGCAATACACAAATAATTATTATTCCAGTTCTGAAAATAAAAATTGACAGTTACGTGAAATGAGAACCAACTTCAAGTACTCTACCACTTTGACACCTGATCTACGTATGATTGTATTATCAACAGTAATTAAAAATCACGAGTACATTTCAACAAAATTGTGTAACATTAGGACTACCTAGCATTATGTTTATCAAGAATTGTCAGATTGTAAGATTGTAGCTGTTATGTAAATATGGGTATGTAACCGAAGACTTATGGGCGAACATTCCCTTGTGTGCCACGAGAAGTTCCAGAAAACCAAAAGGGGTGAGGTATAGGAAGAATGTATAGGAAATAAATTAAGTGGCATGGCATGACAGTTATAATCTTTCCTCTTAGTTATCTGACCAATCCCTCCCCCCCCCCCCCCCCAACATAGTTAAAATTTGTTTTAAAAAATACACCTACTTGTTGGAATAATATATTTTACGTTTTCAAATTATATTATCTAATTTAAAATTATGATTTGTTTTACTACATAAACAATTTGACAAACTGCCAGCAGTAAAACCTAATAAAATTTATTCCTCAATTTTCGGGGACAGGGTTGGTAGATAATATTGCTTACTGAAATACGTATTAATTTGAATAGAGAGACACATTCCAGATAAGATTACAAACTGGAATATCGAGTACAACTTTAAACAAACCAAAGAATAAAAATAGGTTCCATGTAAGTTTGTTCCTTATAATCCACCCATAGTGGAAAATCATGGTTTTTAAATCAACATTTGTAGAGGGCAGTTATATAAAAATGGGGTCACTGTCGTGGATGTTTTCAAAGATGTAAATTTTTCAGAAGAGTAATCTTGCACACTGTGTACCATGTGCAGTTCACTAAACTGATTTGGAACACTTGCTACTAACATGTCAACTTGAGCACAGAAACTCTTTGAAACACTTCTCTGGCTAGATGTTTTATCTCTGATCAACTTTAAGCTTGGAAGCCTTAAACATCTACAAAAGTACTTAGATAATTTTAATTAATGCCTGGAGGAGCTGGCAACAAATCATTTGTTGACTGACGTGGTAGTTCAAGGTTAGATCTCTTCAAAACAACTTTCTAAATACTGTACGAGTTTTATTACTGGTATAAATTACTGAAAGATAAAAAACCTCAATATAAGGAGGTTTGCTGCAGGTATAATAAATCTGTGGTTATGTACAACCCCGGCTGTGTTAATGTAGTATGTTGCTGTTTTTTAATAAGAAATGTTAAAAATGGCAATTTATGGTGGAGATGATGTCTTTGGAAACACTCAATGCCTGTCTGCATTAGACACTGCAGATTCCTAGTTTCATGCTACCAGGTAGCTACGCAGCTTGTACACACACACACATTTCTTAGTGTATGTGGTCTGGCATATGGCTCTGACATTTATCAATCATTACACACCATAAAAAGTACATTTTAATCTGCACTTTTCATGAAAAACTCTTCAAATTCAAAATCAAAAACTAAAATAAATCACAGCAAGTAACTGTTACAGTACACCATTTGCTAATTTAGTCAAACATTTTGAAATGAGATGATTTATATATTCCACTCTTGTATTTTACAAGCATAATTTTCTTAGGCATAGCAAAAACCTTCTGTTGCATAGAAAATTATACTGAGAGAAATAATCAATGTTGAAGCAGGAGAAAAAAAAATGCTTTAAACAATGTAATCCAATTACATTTGGTTGTGTATACTCAACTGCAAGAAGATCCACACCAAAATTGTACAGTCAGTTCATATTTAACAGGTCAGCTTATTTAAATATGTACAGTAATATCAACTTACAATCACTACTGTAATAGGGGTGTTAGATGGTAATTCCAAAATTCTGGTGCTGACACCACAAAAAAAAAAAAAAGAGGATACTTTAAACGAGAACCTGGTACATGGTAAAAACAAATTCGCAAATGCTTACAGGCATGAAACAATGTCAAGTATTTTAAGAGAAAAAATATATTTTGAAAATGTTCAAAGAATATTCCTAGTTAACAAAAAATCACAGGATCACATCTACCACAGGTGTTAGCTGAAGAGAACGCAAGTAAGTGATGCTAATGTCCAACAGGTAACAGTTCGCACCCGTAGCAAAGCTTGGATAATGCAATAACCTCCAATAACTATATGTGCAGATTCATGCTCAGAATTCAGGAGAAGTTGTGTCATGTAAAAAAAAAAAAACAGTTACTGTGTAGAAAAGGTTCTGCTGAAAATATTGTTTAATTATGCATTTTAACACAATTGAATTCAAAATTCTGAAATCCTGGTACTTCCGCGTACCAGGACGAAAGTATCCTGATACAAGGTACAGCACCCTGAAAACTGGTATGGATCCTGGTACATCTAACACCCCTGAGTACAATAACACAACCTGTTTCAGACAGACATGACCACATAATATACTTCCATGATTATTATGTGATGACATAATATTCACAACACCCAAAAAAAAAACAGTGCATATTAAGGAAACTAATACATTTTGGACTTAATACATGGTGATGAATTTCAACATACGAATTTTCATCTGGATGTTTAAAACAACATTGGAACTTTTATATAATGGCATATTAACAGGGTACCTGCGCAACCACTTTTAACTTTCATGTTTCTTACGTTGTTATATCAAGAAGGCAAAAAAATAAACTTGCCTAATAAATATATTTTCCAATCCTCCCGACATAAGCACAACACTAGGTACAAGGTACAAACCTTCCAACTTCAAAAGAGCACACCTTAACATAAATAGCATTTTAAAGAGTCACTTCAGCATGTTGACAGCCATTTTTAGAAGAAAAAAAAAGGCAACCTTAACAGTAACTTAAAAACCACACAAAGTTTCAATTTCATTAAAAATTACTTACATAATATACAGAATTTAAATACAGTACAAAAGTGTACACTAGTACAAGTCACAAGAATATGTTAATACATTTAAAGATTTTTCAGAAAGTTATTCATTCTTGTAATGTGAAATGCAGATGTGTGCATAGTTTTTTGGACTGTTACAATTACTATCTGCTAAGCACTAATATTGTAAGCAATAACCAATAATAGTAAATATATCAAAGTTCCAAACCTACATCATCAAGGATTTGCTATTGGACCATCACTAGATATAGTATAATAAACCTCTAAAAATATTACTTAAAGTGTAATGGGAGTACCAAGGAACTAAAATACATACAAGCACTTAGGATTCATTTCCACAGATCCACATTAACATTCAAAAAAGGAACTTGTCGCAAGCACAAACCAAACATAATACAGGCATTATACATTCTTCAGTATGTTTGTTTACAATGTACCTATTATTACGGGGTTATGAGTTTTACCGTCCACTATTAGATATTAGTAAGAAAATGTAGACTTTTTAGATTATTATACTGTGGCTGTAGTCAAGAACAACAACTAATCATTAATTTGGGAAAATACTGCTACTGTAAAAAATAAGAATACATGCAACCAATTTACAACCATATCAAAACTATACTTTCTTTCATACTGTACTCTGTAAAGACTAACAATCTACAAAAAATAATTCCAAGGGCAAAACAATAGGGAGGCTACATGAAGCATGTACACAGTGGATTATTTTAACAACAGTTTCTTTTTATGCCATTCCACAAATGTTAATATGTTGACTAAACTAATTAGTGCCTTTATTAATCTGAGAAATATTTACACTGTAAATATTTATTATGCTTTTAGGGAATCGAAAATATATTTTATACTTCTGATTGAAAATTAAACATTAACGAACAGTTATATTCGCACAATCTCCAGTCATAATTACGCAACATTGACAGCAACCAAAACTAGGACTACAAAAAATATAAAAATAAACAACAGAGATTCTAATAGAGAAACCACTTTCAATCGCAAATATTTTGCATTTGAAAAAAGTATAATTTTATAATTTCCCAACAAAATTCCATAAATGATTAATTTTAATTTATAATGCAATGACGAGGAAAATAAATTCCATGAAACAGTGATGCTGTGATAAAAAATAAAGCAAAGAATTAACCTTCCAAAAAATGTTTACATTTTCCACAAAAATTCCTTACTTTACAAGACTATGTTCACATATAATCATATCCTAACAGTGCTGAGAACATGGGAGTACACATCAGATCCATTATTAACCATAGAATATTGGTGAATTAAATTGCATATATGCCTTATCAGTATCAGTGGCTAAGAGAGATTCAATCCGACTTTCAAAATGAAATGGCAAACTATATTTCCTTTTGCAACCATTTAAATAAAACAATGTGAACAAGCACGATGAAAGCAAAATACGTACTTCAAATGCATTACAGACTTCATTCTCAAATAAAAAAAAAAAATTACACTCAACAAGCTTGATACACATGTGAATCTGCAATAAATAACGTGCCTCTCATTTTTTTTAAAATACAAAACAAAATTTCAGTATTAAAAGTGATGTATTCTTTGATGTGCTTGAAATAAAATTGTGCTTTACATATCAACTGGACAAAGATGGTACAAAACAATCACCACCTCCGCTCATTACAGGGCAGCTAACTAAGCAGACTAAAAAAATTATGCATAAGGTTACAAAACAAAAGAAAAATAAATTATAACACAGTGGTAATACTAAGTGTACTAACATGAGGAACAAGAGAGTCATGCTTACACAATGTCGACTACAGGTGCTGCTAGCCCACTCCATACATGCATGATCAAGGAGAAAATAAAAAGGCTGATAACGTATTGCTACGATGGTGAGGGTGTTACGTTCAAACCCAGCACACAAAGCCTCTGGCAGGAAGGACTAGGTACAACGAGGAGAGCAGATAGTTAGTCGCAGGCTCGTGCGAATTAAATAGCAAACCACGCCTTGCAATAAGTTAACGCACACACTCCTAAAGCTAGTTGCAAATCACTTTGTACTAAGAGCAGCAAAGACAAAAAGTCTTTGGTTAAAGGTTAAGTAAGTTACTTCAGAACATTTACAAGTACATTCAACCAATGCCATGGTAAAATGAAAATTTTGTGCGGTGGCACAAATTACATTTGCAGTTACATGTTATGAAAAAACATTTTCACAACAGAGCATGAACACATTTCTTGCAATGTATTTTCACAAGAGAGAACATAACAGTTGTGTAAACTACGGGAAAAATGTACAACCTCTGTGGCAACTGATTTACAATATACATTATCTAACTAACAAGTTGGTTGACATACACCAATGCTCTTTCTTGCTATTACCTACATAAACATTTGTGAACATGCGATGCTACGTATTTGGAACATTACGGCACAACACACATAAATGCCTCTGTATAGTCCAAGAGTTAACACGTGAGCGTCAACAATTTTGAGCGACTCTCTTCGTTGGTCGTATTTGGTGGGCCACAGTAGATTACAAAGTGGGCGAGCAGGCCTGTTGTCGCATTGTATTTGCTTGTTCCTACAATCCAAACAACACAGTATTACTGCCTTGTTTCTCCTAATAACCAATACCTTCAACCATGTATGACAAGAGGCTAGCCTAATATATTGCTACATTTATAGGTCACTCTGCTATGTACCAATTAAAAAAAAATATTAAACAAATAGTGTATTATTTTACAGGTTATCCTGAAAGACACACCAAAACAAAGAATAATCTGTACAGTTACCAAAATTAAAAAAAAAAAATCAGTTGACATAATATACTGTAGACTAAGTATTGTGAAAGGACTCACTGCAGGTTGCCGAAAGATTGGGTAGGGGAATGTGGGGCATAGTGGAACGGTGGGGCAAAGTGGAATATTGATATATTTTCATAATGTTCAACAACATTTGTCTAAATAAATAGGTAAATACAGCATTTTTAGGTTGGCTGCCATGACATGTATCAAGATGGCACCCAATTATATTTAAATGGATGTTGTATTTACATATCAGATTTGGTTCTCTTCCTTATAAAAATGTGAGTATTTTAATTAGTCACTGTATGTTGCCTATTTGCTTAAATATAAATAAGTAGTGTTGTAACAGATTAAGGAGAGGTTAATTTTATGTATTCTAAAACTTAATAACTTTAATAATTAAAGTTAGATTTAGTATGGAGGTTAGTTACAAGTTGTATACATAAGGGGCAAACTGGAACAGCATTCCAGTTTGCCCCGTGCTAGTGTTCCATGCTGCCCCATATAGAATGTGAGACAGTAAAACATTTTTCTTTCTTTTAGATGCTACGCACTTATAAGAGGAAAACACAACAGCAGAGTTGGTCAGATCAGTCAATGCTGCTAGCTATAGCAGCCGTCAAAAGTGTTGAGAAGTCTTATGAAGCAGCCAGCAGAGAATTCAATGTACCTCGTCGGACTTTACACAGACGAGTGCAACGTAACAATGCAGAAAAGGGAATGGGTAGTTTTAAACCAGTGTTTACGTGTGAACAAGAAGAAGCTCTAAAAACACACATTCTCAACATGGAAAATCCATTTTTTTTTTTTTGGTTTAACATTTGCTTGCATTCCAATTTGCAGAACAAAACCGTATTGACCATCCCTTCAACAAACAAAATGAAATGGCAGGGCGTGATTGGGTTTATTATTTTTTGAAACGCCACCCGTCAATTTCTCTCCGTCAACCTGAGAATACATCCTCTGCCCGGGCATCAGCATTCAACAGGCCAAACATTCAAGTGTTTTATGATTTTTTGGGAGAGCTGAATGATAAGTTTCATTTTTCTGCTAGTCGAATTTACAATACAGATGAAACTGGCATCTCAACAGTACCAAACAAATCACCGAAAATTCTTTCCCTAAAAGGTTAAAAAAACAAGTAGGCCTGCTCACATCGGCAGAACGTGGCACCCTTGTGACAGTGGACGTGTGTTTTAGTGCTTCTGGGCAATATGTACCGCCCTTGTTGATATTCCCTCGAGTTAGAAAAGATCCAGCTTTTGAACGGGGGTTACCACCAGACAGTGTTGTGGTTACGCACCCCTCAGGCTGGATGCAAGCAGAGATCTTTGCACCAATTTGGTTTGAGCATTTCTTGTGTCATGCTCGACCACCAACCTCACAAGACCCAGTGCTTCTCATATTAGATGGCCATGCAACACACACCAAAAATCTTACTTTACTTGAAATGGCAAGGGCAACTAATGTGCACAGTTTTGTGATACCGTCACACACATCACACTGACTACAAGCACTTGATGTTGGCTTCATAAAACCTTTCAGTACCTTCTATTCCCAGACTGCAAGCACATGGCTAAGGAATAATCCAGGAAAGGTAATCACATTGCACGACATCAGTCCAATCTTTGGTGAAAGCTACATGAGAGCTGCAACTACTCAGACCGCAGTTTCAGCATTTAAGAGCACAGGAGTCTGCCCCTTCAACCCCCACATATTTCCTGAAGAAGCCTTTGAAGAAGCAGAAACGACAAATCGTCCGCAAGAAGCAGCTCAAGAAGAGAACAATGAAGTTCCACTCCTAAGAGGCCCTACTGCAACAACATCAACCAATGCTGCATCACCCAACCCTACACCATCCCCTTCGTTATCAGTGACACCAGAAGACATCTTACCAATGCCAAAAGCAGGTGCTCGGGAGGAAAACAAGAAAAAGAGAACTGGAAAATCCGCTGTAATAACAGGATCTCCTTACTTGGAGGAGTTAAAAGCTTCCAAAGAACAGAAAAGAAATGTAAAACCAGTTAAAAAGAAGCTAGTTTTTGATGAGTCAAAATCTTTAAACAAAAAGAAACCTATTTATTCATCATCCTCAGATTCTGAAGTAGAAGTGGAGAATCTGTCAAGATTCATCAGGACTAGAGTGACAAGACGAAGAAAGTGAGTGTGAGGAGAACTTTGCCAAACCAAAACTTGCATCTGATTATTCTATCGGTGATTTTGTGTTGGTCAATGTGAAAGGTGAAAAAACTGAACAGAAATTTTGAAGTAAAAATTATTAACATTGACAATGCTGGCGTAGAAGTTACTTTTCTAAGGAATTTTAGAAAGCATGTAGATATTTTTGTTTTCCCTGAAGTTGAAGACAAAAGTTTTGCATTACATAGTGAAATACTGGGTCGATTCACATCTGTTGGTACCATGCGCAATGGTCAAATTGTGTTAAAATAAGTTACTCTTATTTTGTAACCAGTATAGTGGCTATTAATGATGCTTACTTCATGATTCCAGTTTTCCCCATATATTATTCCACAATGCCCCATACATGGGGCATTCTGGAATGTTTGTAGCAATTTCAAAATGGGCCTAAATTTAAACAATAAAATAAGTAAAATTGTTAGTAAGATTCATTATAGTAAAGATAGCCTAACTTTAGGTCATAATTTGAGTACTTTATCTCTATAGCTATATAGTAAAAATCAAATTGCAAATAAACCCTCACACTTTGCCCCACATTCCCATACTGTACGTCAGAAAAATTATTGGCTGCAGGCGTTGGGGACACGGGAAAGCATTCTACATCTTGTTCCACTTAACATGCAAACATTCTGGACACACATTTCCATTCGGGAAAATAACACATACAATTGGACTAAAAGTAGATTCATATTAGATATGTGTATCTTCGAGGCATCATATTACCATCACTGGGCACCCCTCACCCCAATCATGATGTTTTGGTATGCTGGCCCTGACATCCATATAGCTGACGACACCATCTTGGAATGTAGCAAAGGAAAACTTGAAAACGGCACAGTACCTTACAGGTTAAGTATTGACACAGTAGCCTCAACGATCACAGAGTACCCAGAGCCGTAAGGTGCCAGTTCACGTATCGTAAAAAATATAGCAAACAACCAATATTGGAAACTTGTGAGGCATGTTCCCAGCAACTCCTTGCCTACCATGACATGTCTGTGCCTGGCCACTGTTGGAGGGTCTCAGTATAAGTGCAGAAGCACAACGCCTATCCAAATGTAACAGTACAGGTAACACTACAGAATATATCATAATCTTACCAAGTGGTACAGGAATCTGCAGCAGACAAGATTATCACCTGTGGGAACAGGAAGACCTACATACAACAGGTGACCACAACAGGAACCCAAGCACAGATCAACCCAGTCCTTGGCATTTCCAACACAACAGGCAGGCCCTTAGATAAAAGAATGTCTAGAACTAATTAACAGAAAAACTACCATATATAGCAATGATTAAGGCCATGGTCTCTAGTTTCTACTTTTTTGCGATATTAATTTTTACGCCTAAACGAGAGCAGATATCAAAAATCTGTCTGGCAGTTCTGTTTAAAATTGCCTTCTCAATGTTGGCTGATTTTTTCAAGGCAGTAAATAATGGTTTTAGCTAATTTGTGTAACCAACTAAATTCTGGTTAATTTACTTTTTAGTAGAAACAGTACAATTTCATGCTTCCAGAAATTAGCTATAATGGATAAAACCATTTGAAACAAAACTGCCAGACAGATTTTTTATATATGTCCTCGTTTGAGTATAAAAAAATTATTATTGCTAAAACAGTAGAAACTAAACAACTGATCATATTTCAGTTTGTAAGCAGGTTCCAGAGATGTCCCTTGCCATCTTCTGACCTCCCCATCATGCTACAGCTAAATCAGATCTGGTGGGGTACTCCTGTCTGGCTCAAGGAACGTCACCTGGGGCAGGATTTTATGGTACACAGTCAAGGTGCCAACAATCTCTATAAACATTGCTCCTTAATCTGAGTTTCACAGAGTTTGTCCACCACTGGCAACGCATATATTATAAATTCTAAATAGCAAAACACACACTGCATATGCAGGTAGTGCAGCTTACCATTAGAGAATCAGTGTTTTCAACTATAAAAATAAAATTTTCATCATTTATTAATTTATTTAATGATTTTGCGGATTCAGTCTAATGATTAATGTTTGTACCAATAATATACTACTTATGTACCCTTCACAACTCTTTTGGATTCCAGTTCTTTGGAAGAAGAAAGAAATTAATTTGTCAAAATTTAATGACATGAGCAAACTATCATCCTATTTGTAAATTTTTAAATACTATAAGCACATATTTTGCATTTTCAGTATGCTCCTAGATCAGGTATATGCATATGTAATGCTGCTCTCCACTATGCCTACACAGACTAATGGTACTGCTGTCTGCATTCACTGTAGTCCATTGTCTCCCATGTCAACCTTTGCAGCACAGGTTCCTGTATTTCCTCTTTCCTCTAGCAAGTCACATTTTTCACACTCATAGCCTACTTATGATCCACATATTTTGTATCAAGCGTTTACTGGAGACTCATAAATCGCTTTCGTTCAGTACTAACACACCCAAGACAGTTCAGATCCACATCTGAACAGTCAAATACTTCGACTGATCGACTCTTTTACCATTAAGTTGAATTGGCTGCCTTTGTAGTTTCATCAGGCTATGGGGTATATACATAGTGACCACTTTGTACCAAACAAGTGGCTGCAGACGCTCCGCTGGCGTGTGTCCTACTACATCATCAGAGATCACAATTATCTCGCTTGTAAACAGCAGTGTCTACTGAATTAGTAGGGGTGTCACTGATTTGGAGTGTGAAATGTATTGGTCTGCCTACTATGCCTAGCAAAGGTACTGCTGCCAATAAATACAATTGGCCATGTTGGTGTGTGTATTACAAGCATTAAAAGCCTCTCATCTTTAATCGTAAAACAGGTTGAGATAATGTGGTAAAGGGTTGCATGTTAAATTTTCCTATTCCACCATGGACATGAATCCTTAAGAGGGCGTGGTATATGATTCAACGCTAAAAGCATTAATCTATAACTGTAGGTTTCTTGAAGCCAATTTGCTACAATTAAACAATAGCAATACTAGACAATAGATTTAGCCAACATTTTAAACAAAATAGTGTTACGAATTACTGAGGCACAATCTCCGAAGCTGGAACCTCGTGCATTTAACTGCGGCGCAAGAGATCACACATAACGAATTAGTAATTCTGGACAAATATTTACTCAAAGTTGGCAAATACCATTACCTAGGATTGTCATTGAGTATTTGATCCCTATTGGCTTCAAAAAAAGTGTAGAAATGAATTTATGTTTTCAGCGTTTATTTATCTACCACGCACTCGTTTAACGAGAAGGACAAACCCTTTTTACAGAAAAACTTAACAACAGGGGTTCTTCACAGACAGATAGCTTGAACTTTGAAAGAAAAAAGTACAAAAACTATATACCCACTCAAATAACAGAATTTGATTTTTTACTTTCCTGCATCAGAGCTGTCACACATGGTTGAAGGCTGAAATGAAAGTGCAACCAACAATGTGCAACTAACAATAACAATACACGTAGTACTAAAAACATTTACATATTGTCATTTATAACCTAATTACACAAACAACTTCTACTGACAATACTTTACCTCACATATCATGTTTTCATGACACTTATTACATACAACTCTTTTACTGTAGGTACAGTATAGTTTAGCAGTGACCGAGTTTATAAATTTTCTCCAACAACATTAATAAAAAAAACACTTCAGAAAGTCTGCATAAAAGGGATAGTTCCTAGAGATAGTTTCTCACCCAAAAGAAAATTATTTTGGAGGGCACTACTCCATCCCCCAGGAAAACACACTACACTCCGTCACCCCACAAAACCTAAGGGTATCACAGTAGCACCCTGTGTCATACTTTCTTGGAAGTGGAGAATACTTGGTCGCCTTTATAAGGCGTAACAGGCAGAAAATAAGTAAGTAGCAGTACCATGAGGTGCCGCAACACAACAAATATGTAAGCTGTAGAGGACCACAACTATAGGAAAGCAGCTCTTGTAATAACTGATCTAGATAACATGATGCCGTTTGTATGACCAGGTTATGCAATAGAATACCGGAACAAAAACATACTGATATGGAAATCATATACTCCATTCTACTAATCAGAAAGAGAGAGAAATGGTGACAAGTTTGAGTCCCGACTCCAGTCACCCTGACTTTGGTTTTCTATGGTTTCCTGAAACTGCTCTACATGAATGCCAGGATGGTTTATTAACAAAGGTCATGACTGATTTCCCAACCCAGTTCCTATCCTTGTGTACAGATTTAACAGTCTCTAATGACAAGATATAAATCACACCTAAAAAAGAATAAATACTATGCATAAGACAATGCAACGTAACTCTTAGGCTAAGCACCATTCTGGACAGAGTTGCTAATGACAGGTAGTACAGACCAAGATGTATTCAGCCGCCTTGAGAAACCAGTCCTGCCTATGACTGTTATTTAGCACCAAGAATATGAGTACATATTGTGAGGAAAGGGATGCACCTGAAGCCTTGTCTCCTTGTCTATCAAAGGTTACACTTACAATCAGAAATTTCTATATTAACATAATTACCCTTTCATATCCCTCGCAACCTACACCACATCTTTTAAACTACAATATAGGTGATTCGGAATAAAGTGAGCACTCAAAAAAGCCCTGATAAATTTCTATTTTCTGCCAGTTTATATCTTTCCGCTACATGTAAACATCAACATTGCCATGTGCTTTTATTTACATAGGCTTGTACAATGTTTACATTTACGTTACACTGCTCCGATAAATTTTATCTACAATATGTACTAATTAAATGCACGGGTGTTAAATATGTGCTATACTCAGTAGTAATCTTAGTTATAAATACCTGCGAGTAAACGTCTTATAACACTGGTTTCTCTGCGTCTACTCGAACGGCGCTATTACCGTTACGAATCTCGTAAATGCATGCACAGTATATTCTAACTTTTAAATCAAAACCGCCACTAAAAACACACACGACACACGCAACTCAAGAATTCAAGCATACTGTAATGAACGACGACGACGACACACGTAAAGAGAAACAATAAATAACGTATTTTCTTAATGTGTGAAACAGGGGAAAAAATGCTGTTTCTATTTCCAGATACTCAGGCTGGTGATCATAAAACATAACAACTTACATTACTAATGACTTCACATAATTTAGCAATGATATTCATGAACAGTATCTTCTAATACTTATAGAATTTAGATGTGTTTATCAAAAACCGATATTCATTACATAACGGACAAACTGAATGACGCAATTCGCTTCCAAGCGAAGCGGCGAAAACCTAACTCTGGTGCCATCTGTCGGTGAAATTTTAAACTACCTCTGTGGCGCGAAGAGTTAGCGGCGTCTGCCAACGACAATCGACTCGGTTGCGTCGCTTTGTACTGCCGCTAATTAAGTGAAATTTTAAAGTCAGTAGGTATGTCAGTAAGAACTTAAATAAATATTTTAAAGTATATTAAATACAGAGAGGTTGTTTGCAAATGATGTTTCACTAATGCTGTATTCAAATAAGAAAATACACGGAACTACATGCAGTTATTCGCTACCAACCATACAAACAATAATGTAACTGTTGTTAATGTTGGCTTATATGCAGTAACTGCTAGTGATTTTTTTCAAATGTTAAATTTTTAGTGCTCACTTTATTCCGAATGGCCTATAGCAAATATTTGTAGTGATTTGTAGATACTGCTACTTTACTTCTTGTAGTGGAATTTTGTGGTCCTCTTAATAAATTCACTGAGTTACTTGCAGAATCTTGACGTTTATCTTCAAAGCATTTTGGAGTGCATACAATGTCAAATATTGCATACAATGTCAAACAAAATAAGATACACATCATGTTTCTCACAACTCATTCATTGCTTATGGTGGAGCTATTGTGAGTATTGGGGCATTAAATTTTAATTACCTGATTATCCGACAGAAAAACTCTCAAATAATGAAGTTCATGCATGCAAGATATTTTTGGGGACTGCAGAATAAACCTATTTTTTAATTAGTACACAAATACAAAATACACACAGCTAAAATTTGTTAAGAAATAAGTGCCTGCAACATACTACATGTTCACAGTTTAAAAATGAATGGCGAAACATGGAATATATTTTCATGTATTCGTAAATGTCGGGAATTAAATAATAAATTACATGTCATAATGATTCACATACAGAAGATACAACTTCTGATGTCAACTAAATTTTATGTTAGTTCTAGTATAAATTTTTACATGAAACAAATATCAGCATTAGACCAAACATTAAACACTAGGTAAACAATAAATAATTTGTGTTAGTCACACCACACGTACTTGCTAATTACTGTCATTAGATAAAACTAAACATGCTTTAACAAGAATAATTTTTTCAACTGGTTAAATACACATCAGTTTTAAAAGAAAGAAAAAAAAATACTAACAAAAAAAATTATTACCATTTGCAATGAACTACAGAGTTATTAGTTCAAGATACATACATCACTGTAAAGAAAAAATACACTTTGTCATATGACAGAAAGAAAACTTATTACAGCAAAGCTTAAAATATTATGCTTAAAAATGTTACTGTATGTACCTCAACAAATTAATAACTTTAGTCATTGTGAAAATTTGATAATTTTTTTTTAGGAAAAGTGCAACACTACGCAAACCAGCAAGGATATAAAATTAAAGAAAAATTGAATTACTTAGATAAGGGAGATTATTTATCTATCAGACTATACGAGGAAGTGAAGTTTTGGAATTTGTGAAATTGATTTATTAAAACTGTGGACCCCACATTTACAAGACTTGAAAAATCCTGCACTTGCAATATGCATAAACACAATTCATACGGAGACTCTTATTGACGCTCATGATGATTAACTGAAGGGATATGCTCCATTAGATTTTTATTAACATTGTAACAAATTGAACATGTAACAGAATTTAAGTTATAAACTATTAACGCTTCAATCCATAATTTTAGCTAATGTTTGTTGTACCCCATATTTACTTATTTATTTTACGAATTAACACTTGGGGGTAATTATAAATTAATTTATGTTAAGTCCAGTGTAGCAATATTTAAGGCACTAAATTAGTATTACAAAAAGCCTGTCACACTTGGTGGAAATAGTTTTCTATTACACTAACATCTATGAACTTCAAAGTGTCCCTGTGGAAACATTGTATGATTCTATCACACTGTCAGCAAGGTATGGACTCTTGCAAATGGCTGATTTAACATTTTTCACTGTAGCAAATTTTGCAATTTTACCCTGAAGTTCTAGATATACTCTGTTTCATATAACTTCGGATAAATTTGACATCAACTTATGGGCAATACTTTTTTAGTATTTTGTAATTTGTTGCATAATGCAAGACATTTTTAGGTCTAAAATGAACCTGAAATGTCCATTTTAGCATTTGTACTGCAAAGTTTCCCTCATGTAGTGACGCAAATAACAAAACATTAAAAATTATTGCCCATAAGTTGCTGTCAGATTTATCCAAACTTATATGAAATGGAGTAAACTAGTCACACAATTTAAGTACATACTTGTAACAGGATATAATCTGTAAATGTTTCAATATTAATTTGATTTTTGTATGTCGCCAGGGTTGAAAACAGATGGCATAGCTGTGTGCCTGGCGGAGTTGAACTACGAGTTGTCTTCAACAAGTTCATGATAAACACCTATTCAAACGGATTTTTTTACCTACGAAAGCTACTACTCCACAATGCTATTTGACTATGTGTCAAGATCTCTCGAGTAATAAAAAAAAGGCAGAATGAATTTGGGAATACAAGGTGGAGTAAACGGGTGTGGTAGAAAGTGAGAGAGTTGAGAAAGGAGGAAGCGGGAGAGGTGAGAAAGGAGGAAGCGGGAGAGGTGAGAAAGGAGGAAGCGGGAGAGGTGAGAAAGGAGGAAGCGGGAGAGGTGAGAAGAGGAAGCGGGAGAGGTGGGAAGAGGAAGCGGGAGAGGTGAGAAGAGGAAGCGGGAGAGGTGAGAAGAGGAAGCGGGAGAGGTGAGAAGAGGAAGCGGGAGAGGTGAGAGGAGGAAGCGGGAGAGGTGAGAGGAGGAAGCGGGAGAGGTGAGAGGAGGAAGCGGGAGAGGTGAGAGGAGGAAGCGGGAGAGGTGAGAGGAGGAAGTGGGAGAGGTGAGAAGAGGAAGCAGGAGAGGTGAGAAGAGGAAGCAGAAGAGGAGAGAGTGGGAGAGGAGAGGAGAAAGTGGGAGAGGAGAGGAGAAAGTGAGAAAAGAGAGAAGGTGTCATCACAAACATTCTGTATAAATCCTGCCCATCTGAAATAATAACCCTTCCTAAGCACTAAAATTATGCCCTCTTTTCAGCGAATGTTTTGAAGCCATACGGGTTGGGAGAAGTGTGAGTTTTGCCGGTAAGCTCCTCCCTGGTTTGGCATCTGGTCTTCCCCAGGGATCGACGAAGCTAGTGGGATCTCTGTTATGGGGAATTTAAAGCTGGTGGCTCTCCCTGCGCAAATGGAACTTGGATGGGGCAAGTGTGTTGACCTCTATGATCTGAAGCTATTGGCGTAGCGGAGGGGCGTACAACCTGGGGGGCCGAGTAGAGTGGCAGAATGGAGCGAAGGTGTCGAGAAGAAGGTAGACCGGAACTGGTGCTATGGTAGCTGGAGCTGTGATGGTTGGTGCAGGTGGGGTTGACGACACAGACGAACTCTGGAGTGGAGCCTTCCCACCAGGAGAAGGGGGTAAGGGAGATTTAGCAAGGGGAGTGTCGAGTCAGTCGAAACTATATCTTTCGTAGAAGGGTACAGGGAACAGTTCGCCACGTGGAACAGCTGAGCTTCCTTCTGTGGATGGCTCTAACAAGAGCTGGAGCGGTTGTCGACGCAAAGTCAACTGACTAAGATTTACAGCCATGTACGCGCTTTATATACTTGCGTGCTGGCTTGGGGTGAACGAGGAAGTGACAGGTGCTATTGCACGACACCCCTCCTCATAGAGGTAGAAGTGTGTGGACATGACGCTTATCAGCCACAAAGGATGGCTGGGACAACTGTCCTATTGAGCAAGATCCTCTGCGGGTTCCGTCGACATCACTCGCTTAGGGGCAGCCCTACTGGAGACCCAGACGATATGAAGGTGAAGGTGCCAGGGGGGGGCCGGGCAGCTCGCACAGTCTGGAGGCCTTGAGGAGGTATAATGGAACGATGCGAATGTGGCACGTCAGTTTTACTATGCTTTTTTTCTTCCTAAATGCTCACCATTTAAATAACATCCATTTTATTCACTGTTCCCTTGTATGATATCTCTTCACTCACAAGGATTTTTTTTTTCAACATCTGATGGGCTGTAGATTAAAAAAAGGAATGAATTGTGAAATGCCTTTACTGTCAAAAACGAAGTTTCAACACAATTGCCACGCAGATTGAACAATTGTCGTACCGGAGGACAAGCACAGAAATTTTCCACCTGACCATCAACCTAATTCTTTTAAAACATTTTGTGTGTGTGGTATGTGTAACAGATGCATCAAAAGTGATTGCAGGTTTGTTCCTTTGTGGGATGCCCGTTAAGCAATAGCACGCAAATTGCAATGTTGAAATGCAGATAACCACACCTCAACTGATGTTGGTTTGGCCACTGAATATGGTTGGGAGGAATGCCGTAAACAATAGTGATGTGTTATTCCCTTTTTATCACTTCGTAGGTATACCATGAAGAAACAAAACTGTTATCACATTTTCGCACCTTGTAGGCTTACCATGTGCAAAATGTTTAAACGAGCACGATTGATAGGCAGGCTGCAATGTTCGTTGCAGAGGGTATTTGGAAAGGTGGTGCACCGGAACGACAAAGGTCTCAATATGAGGGGTGATTATGTTCAAAAGTAGGTGAAAGATGTGCGTTATCTTTTGACAGTAAAAGCATTTTGCGCACCATTCCTTTTTTCACTGCAAGCAATTGGAGGTTGAAAAACATAAAAAACTCTCATAATATTTTCTGCCCACTTCAGGATAACCAACACAAAACACAAAAGTGATTCTACATAGGATTTGTAACAGTATTTCATTCACAACAACTAAATTAGTAACAGACACTACTGAAGACCAACTTTTGTGGGATACTTTATGAATGTAAACTGTCACAGAAGTATTAACTTACTTTCACAGAAATGATGAAGCACCGCTAAACCTCAGAATACCACATTTCTTATTTTTACAGCGAGTTAATGCAGGAATGTGAATGAAATTGTGGAGAATAATTAAAATAAAATATACAAACAAAAAAATAATAAAGTTCATCAAAGAAATTTATAAATAAGGGAAAAATCACAGATTTCTAAAATAAAAGACTTTGAAAACATGCCATATTCTAATGCAGATGTAGACATGCACAAAATAAAAATACCAGAAGAGAAGACTACTACTAAGTAACAAAACAAATAGTATTTACTCACACAGGGGGGTCACGTAGTTGCTAGGGAAGAGACCAGAAACACCCCTTAATTCTCCACGCCACCATGACGGCTCATCTTTACCCAACAGTATTATAACATCATCTTTCTCAAATGTGAGCTCATCTTCATTCTGCGCTGTGTAAGGGTACAGGGCCACCACTTTCTCTGGAACAGAAAATTACAGTTTATTACCTGCACCAAGTTAACACGGTGACCACACAAAGTTGCTACAGTAAAACATTCCTTTCACCAAGTCCGACAAGTACAGCACTGCTTTTATACAGCTACCTCAATTTTATCTCCTAGCATGAATTTAACACTGCAACTTCAATTTAATGAGTATCAATTTTAAAAGGGTTAGTGACTTCATATGTTACAAGGTTAATTTGTTTATGTTAATCATCACTGCCAATTATATATAATTTTTAGTAATCGGAACATCGACCCATTCTTACCCCTAGCATTAAAAACACAAAACTGGTAAAAGTATTTCTAATCTATTTTTACGTACCATACATTAATTTCACTTTTGTTACACTGAATTTGAAGTATCAAAAATAATGATTTACATAACATATGTACAAATGTGATTTCATGTAGTTGATCAGTTGAAAACCCTGAATGATCATACAAATGTAAGATCATATAATAATTACCCAGTTTCTGAAAAGCAGCAGGGAGATGACTTGAGTGATTTAACGTCACTGTACTTTACTAATTTATTCGTGATTTAATGTCACTGCATTTTACTAAATAATCTGTACTTAAACCACAAAATGGATCTTAAGATAACGACAATTCACCTATCCTAACACACACAAACTTTCAGTCTTACACAGGCTTGTATGCTCATATTCACATTCTATAAAATTGTTACACAACTATAAAAAATATGACTGATGACGTGATGAGAAAAGATAAATTATAGGTGCATTAGACCTATACAAAGCATTAAAAATTAACATCTCACTGTGTACATCAGAGTACCATAAAATAAAACAGAGAGTAGTATATGGTAATAACTACTCATGTTAATGTGCTGAACATACAAATATTCCAAACAAAACTTCAGCAGCAGTACAAGCATTATAAGGGTATTACTAACTACAGTATACACCACGTTTCATTCAAAAGTAGAATTACTGAAAGAACTATTTTACAAAGCATGAGAAAACTATGATTCCTCGTAACACATGTACTTTCCCCCTCACCGCTCAACAGTGTAGTCCGTCTCGCATAAGAATTCCATTTTTGACAGTTCTGAAGACTACCATATGTACAAATTTATACAGGAAAATACTTTTAATTTTGATACCTGTACAGTTTGAGAGCCAGTTGAGTAGGGCAGCCAGCTGAGTACCGTATTTGCCGGCATATAGGACGACCCCGCATATAAGACGAGTCATGGTTTTGAGGGTACAAAATCTTGAAAAAACGTAAATTTTTAATTTTGAAATTCCAGACAGAAAAAATTTTTTTTGCCTTTGCTAGAAACTTTAAAAACTTAATTTAAGTATTTTTAATGCATTTATCACAGTTATATAAACATCATGGGAGACACACAAACTAATAACATTGACTACTACTGCCCTCGGCATCATCAGTCGCCGGCAGCCGTGCGTGACTTGGCAACGCTGGACTGAGGCACACTGGGCACTACATGGCAATGCCGGGCTACAACAGCTGCTTGCAGGATCATCACATTCCTGTGCGCTGCTGTTGTCTACCAACCTAGCACTAGACAGTAGACATATGAATGTGTGGTACGGTATCTAGATCCTAGTTTTCTCCGCCCGAGATATGTGGGCTGGTGGGACAAAGGATCTCTACGCACATGCTCCAGCTGCATCGATCGCCACTTCGCTGCGAGGTAAACGTGTCCTTTGTTATGAATGACGCTCATTGAAATTTCATACCGTAAATTTTATTAAAAAAAAAGTGGGGCACTTGTTACCTATTTGTGACGAAAAACGCAATTCCTTGAAACATCAAACAACTCCACTGCTTACAGCTTAACTTTCAAACGATTTTTAGGTTATCAAAAATGTTTACTCCTTCACATAAGACGAGTAGCAATTTTTGAAGGCCGAAAATATGTAAAAACAGTCTTCTTATATGCCGGGAAATACGGTACGTTATTCAAAAGTCACGGCAGAGGAAAATGCTGCTGGTTTCATGGAAGCAGATGTAAAAAGAAATGCCAAAAACTGTGAAAAGTGGAATTCTTACACGAGATGGACAGTAGCCAGACATGCCATCTGATTCATAACCCACCCATTAACCATAAAGTGTTCCAATTTTCAGGCAAAAAAGCAAGCAACAACTGACTGTGTCTGAGCTGTCATCCTCATTTGGTGCCAAAGAAAAATTGTCAGTATATGCCCTTACAGCTTACCATATAATTCAAAGCACTTTTGCATATCCAAATAAAGTTTTATTTTGGACATCCAAATAAAGTTTTATTTTGGTATACACTGTAAATACAGTATTTACCAATGTACTACATGCCCCATTTTTATCCCACTCTTAAAAATTTTTTTTTACTATAGCTGCTTCCAATTTAATTGCCTTTAGGTAAAAAATTAAGTGCTAACTGAATTAAATATGTGAACGATGTCAGGTTGTGTAAAAACAAAGTGGACAGCAGTCAGCACTCTAAACTGTTTTAAAGTCTTATCATGCCTGTACTTTGCTAGAATTTTATGTCATGCAGCAGATAATTCTGCAAAATTCTGGAGATTCATTTATTTCTTAAGACTTCTGCATTTTTAATGATATGCATGTATAATTGTAATTGATTTAGTTAATGTGTCAAAAGGAATTGAATATGGATGCAATTCACCTGGTAAAACTTTTATCTAATTACAGTAATGATTTTACAATAACGGGATCTAGTGGAATGTACGGTAAATACTGATTAATCAGGTGTAATTATATTCAGTACACTGTGCTCTCTAAACATGTAGTAAAATCAAATTAGAATTAGAAACAAATCAAAATACAAAAATATGTAAATGTAATCAATAATTTTAGCTAAAAACCAGGTGGCAAGGTGAACGAATGTCAAAAGACCATAGTAGAAGATTCCTACAGAAAAGAGCGGCAGAGAGCGATAGAGATAGGACAAACATAACAAAAGACCACTTTACAATGTCATGAAAACAACTGCAAGCCCATTTCATATGGTTACAAATCTCTCTGCAAACCTGCTTCACATGATCTCTTCATACATGTTTCTACAGTGAAATCACAATTTTCATTACATATTTTTTGCAATTATAAGATTCCTAAAGAGCCCTTGTTATAACCGTTTTCTCGCTACAACCGTGCTCACTATTAAATGATTCTATGTACTTTCTTCTATACCTGCAAGGACGAAACTTCTTAGTTTCAGACCCGTCTTAAACCTAAACCCTGTTTAAGTACTGTACACAGATTTAATTTCAAGAGGTAAAACATGTTTGAGGATTTCCCTAATTTAAAGGAAATAAAAAGTAACAAGCTGCTCCATAAAATGCACAGTGTCTACCTATGTCTGATTGTTGCTGTGGTTGTGGTTGTGACTGTTGTGGCTGAGATTGCGGTTGAGACTGCGGCTGCTGCGTGGGCAAGGGAGATGGCTGACCCTCCCGAGTCGACTGTCCCTTCCCGCCACCTCCAAGAAGCTTCACATAGGAGGCAGGGAACCAGCCAATCTGCCTCTTCTTGCCCTTCGCTTGCAGCTCCCCTTCCCACCAACCAGTAGTTGTCTTCTTGCGCACCATGATGAGCTGGCCTCGCTGCAGAGACAACTGCTCTGAACTTGTCGCCTGGTACGGAGCTATCACCGTTGCTATCTCCGGCTTCTTGCCTTTACCCTGCGACACAGTAACCATACACTATCTAGAAACTATCCACACAGTGAAAAAATACAAGCTTGCATAAATTAAACCATTCATGCTAGGCATAGCTGTTTAATAGTGCAGAGCGCACTACTAAAACAGCAAACTTTGTAAACAAAAAGTTATTTAAAGGTGTTGATCTTATAAACATATAGTTGTGCAAATAAAGAGTTCAGTACACTGGCTCTCTCTACTATTACAAGCACCAAGCAACTTACCATACTACTGAAACTGAACAAAAATGATTTTTTCTTCATCCTTTTATCAGTGTGTCTGCAACCATCAACATTTTCATCTTCTGACATACTGTGTAGCGACTACATGACTACTCCTAAGCAATTAAGGTAACAAGCACTTTCAATACTACTGCCAAATCCTGGTCATTTGAAATTCTGGACTGACGTACCTATGAAATTATATCAAATTCATCAAAAAGATGAGCCAATTCGCAAAATATACAGTACATATTTATGGATGGAAGGAGCAGAAACGTCAATACTGTAGGGAAAGTCAGACGAGAAAAGTATGCAATACTTACTATGTATTAAACAAAATAAAGAATAAAAAATCAAAAGGAAAAATACAGAAGAAAACGAAAGACATCATTTGTCATGACACAGTACCAAGCAAGACAGCTATAACAAATTATTTGGAAGGAAATTATGATATATGTCACTCAAGAAAAATATATACTAGACGTATGCAATTAAAAAAGGAAGCATAACCATTAAAGACAATACGTTTTAAGCAAATTTAAGAGCAAAGACTACCAGAAAGCAACCGAACAATAGCAGTGGAGACAGAGTACGATGGCCACAGGAAAACCATGGCAGGTAGGGAGAAGATGTGGCCATGGGGAAGAGACGGCAAAGGTATTTGCAAGGTGGAGGTAAAGGCAGTCGTGGGAAGGAAATAACAGAAGCATTATTTCTGAAGGGAAGCAAGACATAGGTAAAAAGGAGTAACCAAAAACCTCTAGGTAGAATTGAATATAAGAGATTTTGTCAGCACTAAAATAGGTCTTTGGCACTGGTGAGGAGTGACATGTGAGTATGGAGCAGTACCAGAATGAAGGGGTGGGGGAAACTGGAAATCCCCGAGAAAACCCACATGCGAAAATCTGGGGGTAGACCCTGCTGGGAATAGAACCCGGATAACCTTGGTTGGAGGCGAGTGCTCAAGCCACTGCGTGAACCGTCTCTTTAGATTGAAAATCAAAACTATTAAAAAATTGCACCCCCAAAGTAAAACAGTTTTAAACAGTAAATAGAGTAAGTAAAGAGTACGGGTAATAAACTTATGAACACCCATGATCTGATTTTACCACCTGCTACTGGTGTGGTTACAAAACAGAACTAGTATTGACCAAGTTGTATTAATTCAAATAATTAATTGAATAAATAAAGAAAAGGTGAGAAACGGCCGCTAGGCTACTAACTAATACTACACGTAGCGATGCACAAGTACAACAGAAACAGTACTTGCAGGTTGGCGAACACAATACACAGATGGACAACACATTTTTGTGCGGCTGCCCGGTTGCGACCACACAAAAATGTGTTGTACAAGTGTTTTGTATTCTCCAACCTGCAAGTACTATTACTGTAAATAATTGTACATCTCTGTCTACATGTTTTAGTAATTAATTGAATAAATGGAGATAGTGACACACAACAGGACAAACACATCGTTGCGTTGAGTGCATGGTTGCGCGAGGTTAAGCTGGCTCAGGCCAGCTTTATCATGCGATGAGTTGAGGCACACAACATCATGTCGTATGTGTGTTCACTATCGCAAAGTACCAGACTGCGAGTACCTCGACACTGTCTACTTAACTGGTTAACCTTGCAGCCAAAGCTCATAACTAATTGAATATTTCCTGTAGGCCTCCATTGTTCTCTGAGGATACCTTAACCTTTCGTTGTAATCACCATCATCGCTGGGAGCATCCCTAGAGGCCAGTAATAGAACTACAGTAGCTTCAAGTTACCACCAGGTTAAGACAAAGAGTGCAGTTGATTGATGGATGACCCAGGAGTTAGCAGACATGCTGGATACAGCACACTATTATTCAGTATGGATGTCGGTAGTGACTAGGGCATGTACTAGCGGTGGAGTAGCAAGCCTGACTGCCAAAATTTGTTGACTAAATCCAACCTGTTCCTTCATGACTTCTTGACCTATTAATGACATTAATGCTTAGTGTTGGCATTAGTAATTTTAGTTTTCCAATGATTGTGCATAAACTTCTAAGACATCAATTTGGAATCTCCATTCCATAATTTTGAGTATTTCATTGTTATTTACTATACCCTTTTATTGGGTCCAGTAAGTTGCAAAACAGATGCAAGTGTGCACCAAGAAACAGCTTGGCACAAGTCCATTTACAGTGTGTGTGTATGTCGAATCAGAAAAACCATGTATGGGTGTACTTACTTAATTCCAACTTAAGACTACAGGTGCAAGTGAAGATCAGTTTTATTTGCTCTGCGCTTGTGCTGCGATGGTGCAAGTTATATTCAATTGATGAAAAAAGTGCCCAATTTTTTGTCCAAGTCAGCTAGCTAGTCTTCGGAGAGCAGAATTGATGCATGCATACACTGGTTTGCGAAAATAACAACATTATTATTTAATGACATTATACTTAATGCTCTTGTAAAAGTAGATGTTCAACTTCCATTACAGAAAATAAATTACAGTAATTTTATCAGCATATGATAGCATTCATTTAATCATGACAATTGATAAAAAGCAAATTAAATCACTCAAATGCTGTTATAAAACTTACTTACGCTAGCTTACCCATTAAAATAATATTTTGAAACAATGATTGTTGCATTTTTAGACATGACATACTGCAAAATTGACAGAATGGTCAATCATACGTCCTCGTCAGAGAATAACATTCTACTGTACTTCAAAGTATCTTAATGTACCTGCAACATTTCTGTGTACAGTGTGTAAATTGTACTGAAATAGAAATAAGAAAGACTTTGGGCAGAGCCAGTAAAAAAAAATATGAATAGCATGTAATGCTTAAACATTTCTACATTTTAACTGGATTCCAACACTCACAATTCAGTTATTTTTTGTTGTGCTATTTTTTTCTTAGCACAATACATTTTTTTAACATTTTATTCATGATTTGACGAAACTAAATGCCCTAAAACAGACACTTTGTTATAAATAAGAGACAATTTAGCTACAATTACACATGACAGGAAATAAAAATGTAAGCATCACATTAAAATTTAATTGCTACGGTCTGTACGGAAAAAGTTAAAAATTCCACCTACTGTTTCAATTATGCATGTCACAATGCATGTTATCATGCTGGTATTGTGCAGTGGAAAATAATTTACATCAATTTGTGTAGAAATGACATTACTGGTTACTAAAATATTCAGATATTTGAATCTAATCAGAGTTGAATGGCACGTTTGTAGTACAGCAGAACCCAAATTTTACTAAGCTTCACAGTGCCTGAGAATGACCTTGTTCAATAGCTGCATCGTAAAATCAAGTACAGTATTTTAAAAATTGGGGTGATTCTGTTCATGACGAATTAACAGCATATGCATTTATAAACAAGAATAACTGTGTTAATACTAAACATGAATCGGTACAATCAAAATAAATAATCTTTACTCACACTCAGAAAATGAGCTTATGGTAATTTACTGATAGCAACACTAGCGACTAAGTGTCTTGAATTTGTGGAAGATGACATTTTTTCCTCACATTGAACTTTATCAACCAATCCTCCACATTTTTTTTAGAGTGTCAAAATTGAATCCACCGCAACACAATGTTACATTCAATTTATACTCTGGTATTGCTGTACATGGCTACCAGAACACATTGTTATCGCTAGCGCAGACAAAGCAAATTATATTTAAGGATGATTGTAAGTACTTTTAATGTCTGCTACTGTACATAGAAGACAATAAATGTGCTACAGTACTTTTACCCCATGCACTAACTAATGATTTATGAATATACTATGCTACTAATACCTATATTTGTACTAGGATGATCATGCATAGTGAACCACATGCATTATTAGTTTTCTTTTGACGAGCCAGTACCTTGGGTGACTGGTAGGAGGTGGTAGAAGATTTCCGCTGTTTTAACCACATCCCATTAGAGGCCGCGGGAATAATAAGGGTTCGGGAAAATAAATAGTTGCACAAAGAAACACGGAGGAAGTTGAGACAAGAGAATAAAACATTAGTATGATTAACTTAAACAATAGATTATATAAAATTAAAAAACAGAAGTGAAAAAGATAATATAAAATACTTTGTTTCCTACACGGAGGGAAAAGGAAGATGCAAACCTGGAATATAAAAGTGCAAGCTCACAACTTCATTTTATCCAAAAAATTTTCACACCTAAACATTTTATTTGGTGCAAGAAATAAAACATTCACACAGACCACATACTAATGATAAATCAATGGAACAATATTGGTAACCAATAAATGAAAATTAATCTGCATATATATAAAACCATAATTAGTTATTAGAATTGTCACAAATTTAAGAACCTAAAATGTAAAGAAGCACAGCTGTGATAAACATCAGTATTTATGATTTGTATTAATTATTGAAATTTCTTATTGTATTTCTTAAAAATATGTATTTGTTTACTACATACTGTATTTTGTTAAACACAACATTTGGAACAATTTTAAATAGAATTTATGTAAATTTAGTTTAACTGCCATTAACAGACTACTTTTCAGGACACTAGAAAGTCAGTAAATTTACTGGGTAGGAAAACATGACAAGTCAAAATTATATTAGTACTTAATTTAAAGACTGTGTGTGAAAAGTACATTAAGCTCAATTAACACAGTTACTTATGTATTAGAATGTCACGTGGAAAAAAGTCTTGAATAATTCTAAGAAAAATTTGAAAAATTCTTCATACAAACTTTTGTTAGAAACTAAAAGCTTCATTTATTATCTTGTGCTGCTTTAGGACTACTTACCAAAGCACACAAAAACATGTGAACTGTGAACAAGAACTTACTATCTATGGTATAAGATTAACGTAATGTTTCAGTTATGTAATCAAGATTTTTAAAAGTAAAATAAATCAGATGTATAATTTAGACAATAAAACTGTTTAAAAATTGATTAGAGTAAATATTAAGAAAGTGAAAAAAAAAAAAAAAAAAAATTATTTATATACTATCAGGTTAGTAATTATGTCCCCAGCTGAAATGATAAGTTGCAAAACTTGTATTTGCGGTCATACTACTTTTTAGTTCCACTCTATACTCTTGTCATCTTACTATTACGTATCACCATATACCATGGGTGGGGAAACTGCGGCCCGCGGGCCTTTTGTGGCCCGCGAGGTCGATTTGATAGGCCCGCCACATCTTCTCAGAAAAACATTGGGAATGGCCCGCGAAATTACTGTACTGAAGTGACCGCATTGGTCCACGAAATGTTTCTTATAGTTTTATAAATGTCAGCTTGCATTATTACATTGCAACAAAAGGCGAAAGAATAGTAACGTATCATCAATTATAAATGACACACACTTTGAATAAAATAGGTCACGCGATCATGTGAAGTCGCGACGAGTGGTATTATATTACCTAGGTTCTTTCTTATCTGTACATGTGTCTCTCGCGACTTGGTGGCGGCAAGTAGTGTTGTTTTTCACAAACAAAAATTTATCTTTTAGTAACTCTATACCTCAACGTTCCTGCACACCCGATATGATTCTTCTGCATTTCAACTTATCGGCAAGAATAATATTTCTGTCTAGCCACACTTTTTTTTAACCAAATGACCTACTGAACGCAGTGTGTCCCGCATTTTACTCGCGGTCGGTTGGCAGATTGTGCGTTACGCCTTTCCTGCCACTAGCTCTATTTTTCAGTTGAAAAAAATGGCGACCTCAAGCAAGAAACGAAAGGTGTCAGATGGCAGCATGTTTCAAGAAAAATGGACTCAAGAGTTTTTATTCGTGAACGTAGACGACAAGTCTGTTTGTCTTATTTGTGGTTTTTCGGTAGTTATGAAGAAAGCGAAAATTGAACGGCATTACACAACAATATTTTAAAGATTTTGTTCAGTATTTTTTCTACGTAAAGGCATTTTAGTTACATTCTGTGCTACTGTTTCATCACTTTTTATGCTTACGTTTTTGTATTTAATTTGGTTACGTTATTGTTATATTTCAAAATAATGTTGGTAAGCATTATGAAAAATTAGAATATATTACTCACGCATAGAATTACCTCTTCTAGAAATATTTAGCTTTTTATAATATAGGCCTATAGCTTAATACAAAAAGTTGAGATATGTAATTGGCCCTCCATGTCAAAAAATTTCCCCACCCCTGAGTTACTGCCCTAAATTTAATTAAAGGCATAGTGATCGTAAAAATTTTTTTCACTTGCAAGGTAAGTAATTCAATTCAGGCCTTGGTAGGGTAAAAATTTTCAGATGGGACTTAAAATGTATGTTGAATAGCTGTAAACACTGTGCTGTAGGATTTATCATACGGCGCTATGATTTTGTTGCTTAGTCATTGCATTTTGTACTACAAAATGTAATATTTAGTTGGGAAAGTTATTCACTACAAACCCACTTACAAAAAATAAACGCTTTCTTTCATATCATCACTGCTGGCCTGTTAACTAAATAAACCAAAACTCAAATGATTTACTTTGATAAATTAAAACACTGTCTAGTAAAGCAACCTATAAAATAATAATAAAACTGTATGTGGTACTTTTTTTAGAGAAGTTACAATACATGCCACTTGTGGTATTGTTAACAAAAGAACTGTAAATCCTCTAAAAACCCTCCTTCACCATCTGAACAGCTAATCAGCGCACAACATAAAAGAAAGAAAACAGAAGGATGACAGAACAAGCAGAAATATGCACCCATGCAGACAAAGAACGGGCTGGCAAGTAAGACAACGGACGTCAAAGAATTTCATTTGAAAGACATAATATACCTTCGCATCACCATCTTCCTCTTCGAACTAGAACAGGTGGTGACACACACGAACCCAATCAGAGAAACAAAAAGACAAAACAAACAACAAAACATCACAAACAAAAAACAAGAAACAGTTTATGTGCAAAAAAACACCAGAAAAGATAGTGCATAGAACAATACGTATTTAAAAAAATTAAAATCTGTTATACATACATTGTCAGTTATTACAAGTAAGTTATATGAAGTAAAACACTCTGTATGAAGTGAAACTGGCATTATTTTGTTATTGTAGTAGCTTGAACTTAAATCATAACCCTAATAAGCATATTTTTACAATGCTATGTATATGAAACAAGTAATACAGCATTCTTCATAATGTTTAGCTATTTACCTTGATAGTTAAGAAAAACCTATTTCATTTAGGTGTAGTATTCTTTTACAACTTCCCGAAAACTAAACAAAAATTAAAGGAAAAATAACACCAGCTGCTGTTGGTTCCATGCTTAATGCTACATTACTGTATATAAAGGTCCACTAAAAAGATATACAGAAAAACATTTTAAATACAATGGTAGTAAATTAAGACTTGTGTAAACTGCGCAGTAAGTAAAAATTCTAGTGCTCTATTTACAAAAAAAAAATACCTCTCTTAGGTTTCAAACATTACACTTCAATCTTAGTCAAACCAAGCTTTAACTGTAACACAATGGGTCAATTTATAGTAACCTATGTTTGTACATCAAAACTACTGAGGATTACAAATAAGGCAGATAAACTTAAGTTACTCAACCCCAAGACAACATTCTTAAAAAATATTTAGCAATTTCAAAGACAGTTTTCCCTATTAACCACAGCTTTATTAAATATGGTCTCAATTATTCCCAGATTTTTTAAAAAAAAGTTTCCTGAAATCATTACTGAAATTCTATTAGGCGCACTTTTACTTTTTCACAAAAAATGGACATCTTTGGCTTGTGTTTGGTGTGTTTCTCAAAATGTTCGCAGAACATTTTACTGTATTTCTGCTCCAGGCAGCACGAATCAATAAATATTTCAGTCAGACAGAGGATAGATGGACAATTATTTGTCTCAAAAACATGCTATTCCCAAATTTTTCCTGTTCTCCCATTCCAGTTGATTCCTTCCCATCTCTGCTGTCAGCATAAACAATTCATGTCAACTCTGAAGCCAACAAATTACCTATTATCATGTATAATAAGTTCTTGTATAGTTGCCAAATGTGTGTGAAAACAAAAGTTTGTAACAAAAAAAAATGGTCACTTAAGTGAATTATAAGAAATATTAATTATTTGATGCAGTAAGTCACTGCAATATTTACTAAGTGTGCAGTGTTAAGGCAGTGCTCCCTTGTTTCTACTGGTTTTGGGATAAATATTTAATTTCTGATGGTTTTACTGAACTTACTGTCTTTACTCGTGTTACTTAAGACATTTTATAATTTTTTGTTTTTAGGTTCAAAACATGGTGTGTGTAAGATACAAGACATCGAGACAATGAACCACTTTTGTGCTCCCGAGACAATGAACCACTTTTGTGCTCCCGAGACAATGAACAACTTTTGTGCTCCCGAGGCAATGAACCACTTTTGTGCTCCCGAGGCAATGAACCACTTTTGTGCTTCCGAGGCAATGAACCACTTTTGTGCTCCCGAGGCAATGAACCATTTTTGTTCTCCCGAGGCAATGAACCACTTTTGTTCACTCGAGGCAATGAACGACTTTTGTGCTCCCGAAACAATGAACCACTTTTGTGCTCCCGAG
>PNEQ01122162.1:0-28280 GCA_003012365.1 Medauroidea extradentata
GTGTAGTTTTGATGAGATTTTTTCCATTTCATTATATTTACTGGTTTTCAAGTTTTGTATGAAGTAAAATTATGCAAATTTTGACTTTGAAGTGACATTACGGGAAAACTGGCTGAGCTAATTTTTTTTCGTTAGAGGTAAATGTACTCTTCAGTAATGTCTACAAAACTAACACTATTTTATACAAATATAAAATTATTAATTTTTCCCCACTTGAACGCCCTTAACTGGACGGTACGCATTTTCCGACGTAGCATTCCACACTAACATGATCCACCCTAGGCCAAAGTGCATAACTGCGGGTCCCCAATGTTTTTTTTATTTAACCTATACATATATGAATATTAAAATATTTCGAAAGCTGTAGTCCAGCTTCAGAGCAACATATTTTGTGTTAGCTACCTATACACTTCCTTTCGTCCTTTAATATTTATTCTATCTACAGCCAACTAAGTTTTGTCAAGCACTAAAATTAAATAGTGTTGAAATTCAACGAAAAATGAATAAAAACCAGTGTTATAGGAGAGAGTGCAAAAATAATCATTTTCCATCTCAACACGTTATCTGTGCTCTTTCTTGGAACTGCGTTCTATGTCATGGCCAAGGTTAGCCCTACGAGAAATCCATACCTGTGTACTGTGAAGTGTTGTACAGAAATGTTGCATTTTCAGACATGTGTTAATATATAGTCTATCACATGGAAGTATTCCATATTTTTACAGTTCACTTATGACAACCGTGACTGTAAACAGGATTGTAGTGAAAATGCTTTTCCATAAAGCCAGGTAGGTACAAAGCTCCAAATAATGGAAGTGCCAGGCACATTTCTTAGAAGAGAAATGTCAAAATATGGATAAAGTTACATGAGACAGACTATAACATGTTTTGTTCCTCTAGATGTGAATTGTTCCTTCAAATATTGACACGCAACAACCTGTATATGTGCGCTTCGGCGCGCGGCGGTTCCTGTGGCTGTTACGTAAGGTCGGGGACAAGAGTGGGCCTATAAACGAAGATGCGGCAGCGGCGGTCTATTGTGTCGTTACCTGTTTTCAGGGATGGCCGGTCCCCCTACCTGCCTGCCGGCTCAAGGTCATCAGGAGGTCCTCCAGCCACACAGGACCACTGCGGCCCTTGTTATGACCCGGCTGGTTTATAGGCCCGGTGTGCGTCTCATGGGACAGCCACGCCACACACAATCCCTCGTTTCAGCCGCGCGCCAACCATCTTGCTCGCCGTCTAAAGACGGGCGGTTACACAACTCAAAACTTTAGCATCTAACTTTACGATAGTTTCTGTTCACTTTAAACTGAGCACTCTCCAGCATTTACAATAACAAAAAAAAAAAAAAATTGTATTTCATTGGGGCCTAAGATGTTAAATTTATAGACTGGTGAAACATTTACACTGGTTTCTAGTTTCTTGGAAGATCACATGTTAAAATTGTACAGATGGCTGCAAAACGACTGCAAAAAAATTCTTAGCAGTGCTCACTTTTTAGTGAACAGACTACACATGGCTTCTTGTGGGGTCGTACACGATGGCGTCGCCAAACGTTAAGTTTACGATAAATTGAAAACCTGAAGTCAAAGCCAAGATAGCCATTTGCAAAGAACAAGCTGATTATGTATGATATAATGAAAACTGTTTATTCCTGAATATTGTTTTATTCTCCAATACTACCATTTCACGAAAAGTGTAACAGGTATGTCCTAAATGTATTCGGAAAACCTTGTAAATAGCATTTGAGAAGTATTTGTAAATTAACTGTAAGTTTCCTTAATAGACGACGTTGCTTGTGTTCTGCAGAATCTTATAATAAATAGAAAATATTTTAATAACTGGGATTATTTTTGGAATATCTACGTGATATGATTTTACGGCAAATATATGATGATTTATGTCACAATATTCTCGTTTCCAAAAAACAGATTCTCAATCATTTTTAAACTGTCGTTACTTTAACTTTACGTTTGTATTGTGTATTGACAAAATGCTTAACGTAACGGAAACGTCAAGTCAAATGTTATCGTAATTCATTGCATATATGCCTTAAATATCTTCCATGAGCGCTCGTCCTCCGGCACGCACTCAGTACAAGGCATGGGTATATCACAGAGGATCGGATTCAGTCAACAAAACGGATGATTTAATTTTACACTTTTATAAATTTCTGTTGAGAAAAATGAAAAATTTGCTCTTATACCGCATACTTACGCCACAGTACACGCAGACAGTTGAACTTTAAACGTGTCATTGCGGGGATGACTGGACACGTGGGGTGACTTGGGACATTACAAAAAACGATTTTTCGCAAATATGATGGCCCTGAATAAATAAATTTACTTGTGCTAAATTCCGAATAGTAAATATCCATGACAGTTAATGTTTTACTAGCGTTGAAAATCATGGAAAGTATAATATAATAAAAGGTTCTGTAAGTCACTCCACACTTACGGTATACTTAGGTCTAATTCGGTCAAACTAATTAAGAATAAAAATTTTTTTAATACACGTTAAAAGTTTAACTGCCATACTTCTAGCTCCTATTACAGCGTAAAGTAAACAGAATCCACGCTACAATCGCAAAGTCCACTTTATTTGAACTTAACAAAAGCAAAAAAAAATAATAATTCAATACCGCGACAGAAAAGAGTCTTAAAGCCTTTTTTTCCGCGGTCATATTTTGCTTCAATTAACCTTCAATTGTCTTGCATGTAGTTTATTGAATGTCATGTGACACCATGTTGACGTACGTCTAGACCGCGACCATTTTAACTTCCAATTTATTGTATTACTTAAATTTCTTAAAAGATTTTCTTGATCACTGAAATTTAAATTGAGGTTATTAAATTCTACGATAAAGACTGGAAATTTGCAGGAATATTTTTTTTTTTGGAAACTAACTATGATACCTGTACTGTTTACAAACAGTGGATAGTCAAGGCCATGCTTTCTAGTTTCTATTTTTTTAGTGATATAAATTTCGTCTGTCTAAACGAGAGCAGATATCAAAAATCTGTTTGGGAGTTTTGTTTACAATCGTCCTCTCCATGTTGGCTGATTTTTTTCAAGGCAGTGAATTTTATGGCATCAGCCAATTATGCAGATAACGAAATTTTGGTTAATCGACATTTGAGTCGAAATCGTATATTTTCTTGTTTTGAAAAAAAAACCGTGATTACGGCAAAAAACCATTTTAAACAAAACTGTCAAACAGATTTCTGTATCTTCTTACGTAAAGGTAAAATTTTCTTTATGTTCGAGGCACGTCCGTCAAACACCTCATCGCCTCTAGACGCGAAGGACCAAACTAGCGCGCAGTGTTTTCCTAGAAACAGTTTTTCAACGGGACTTGGCGATCACACTGTTGTTTTATTTGTGGAAAGCTTGTGGTAATGTCCAATGCAGGTTTCTATGGATTAGTTTTACGATTACTATCGATAATTTCTCAGCTACAGCAATGTAGAAAATTCATTCTTAGCACTTTTGAGGAGCTTGGGAATCCTGTTTTTAAGAAGCGGACGGCATTTTTAAAATCACAGATGTGCAACCGTCCATATATAATTACACACTGCTTGACATAATGTCCAGATAAAACTGACAGCCACAAGATGTTAATGAGCACAAAACGCATATATCTTACTACACGTACTAAGTGTTTCCATTTACGAAATTATTGAACAGGTGGGACTGTACAGAAAATTCTATCACTAAGTCTATAGTTTGCTCTATAAATTTTAACTTCCAGTCACCAGCAATTTCCTTGACTTTTCCAAATTTTCCCTGACGACTTTGGAATTCCCTGACATTTTCAGCTTTTCTCTGTTTTCCAGACCTGTAGCAACCCTTTTAAAGATTTTCAGAAAACGTTGACAATATATTTATGCGACGTTAATAAATATCTGTAAACCAACAATACAGGAATACCATAATACCCTTAGACAAATGAATACAAACTACACCATACAAGAATAAAACAAGAATATAAAATACGACTGAATATGAATTCCACTGCCTTCTATTCAAAGAGTATAATTTAGAAGGCTGTAGAAAGTTGAAGCTTGGCAATCTTTCAACGGACGAACGAGTATAATAATTCCAGACTCCTGGTTGGCTGAAAGTCACGTGATCGACGGACGAATGCGACGGATCTTTGTAAATCCACCTTAAGAGACCTCCCTACCTTCGCTTCAAACGCATTGCAGAGAGCTACGACTATTCTCTTTTTTACAAAACTACTAGACGCACATTATTTCTGTATAACGAAGAAAACAACACACACTTCGAACTACGTTGCTATAGTTTTAAAAATTCGGAACATTTATTAGTAACATTATTTTCAGGCCCCTCAAAACGGCCAAAAATGGCTTTCCCAGGCTGCCTTATCTAGAAAATTAACAATCGGATTCTAAAAACACAACTATAGAAACAAGCGTCAGACTTTGTACTACGCTGTCCATAAATAAAATAATGTGGTCACCACTTGAATTCCCATAGGAAAAAGGATAATAGTGAAGCACTGCACGCCATCTGAGTGGATTGGACTTGCGCGGAGAGGCGATAATGCATTACATACGTCGCTCCTGCCTCACACACACAGACGCAGCCTATCTAGGGAGGCCTCTTAACGTGGGGGCCATCTCTCACTCCCTTCCCGTACCCTTGACCGATACTGTTGGCGATCGTGGGAGAGAATCATGTATACCATCGTGTATGTCGGAGTGATGGAGTGTGAAGGGAGGGAAAGGGTTGAGGAAATGAGCGTGTGGCAGAAGGTAGATGCGTGGGTTGTAAAGAACTGAAGTCACGAGGATAACCATCTACCTCGGCACTCCCCACAGACTCTTCTATTCTACTCTGGCCCCTACAAGCTGTTCAAGATAAACTCAACACTTTTGAACTGAGCCTTCGAATACAAATATCTGCATACATCTGACTGATCAGACACTGGAAAACATTGTTAGTCTACCACACCGATGTATAGGAGCATAAAAGTAAGTATTGTAATTTTTTTTCAAGTGCATCAATGATAGCGTACCAATGAGAGGTGTTAGACAGGGACAATGCAAGGATTTGTGTTGGAGGGAGGGTCCCTGAATTTGAGAGAGTGAGTGAGAGGGATTTTGGTCAACGCTAGAATCGAGGTCTTCAGCGCGGGTGAGGGGTGGCATGAGGTGAACAATGAAGCAGCGCTGGAATGAAAGAGCGGGGAGAACGGGAGATCCCCGAGAAAACTCGCCGACTAACAGTACGATTCCCACATGCGACCGACCCCGCTGGGAATCGAACCCGAATCGCCTTGATGGGAGGCAAATGGTCAGACCCATTCGGGCACCACAGCCCCACCCTGAATCTGGGAAAGTTATGATGAAACACACATACTCTTTAACCCACATATTAAAGAGGGCGTCCGCGGGACCTCTCCGGGAAATTTTGGATTTCAAGGTACAAAATTGCACTGCTAAGCAGTTCCCGTAAGGTAAGAAAAAAGGGGTTTCTAGACCCCATGGCCACTCCTTGCCAACGTTTTGTTGGATAATCTCGCAATTACATCACAGTTTTGAATCATAACAGTTAAATATCACCAATTAAGAATATTACATTACAGAAATACTACCCATTACTATGCTAAAAATGTTCACTCATTTTCGGAGGTTGTAAATTGCCCCCCCCCCCCCCCCACCTGCCCTCGCTCCTGTGACATATTTAAGCTAAATGTTTTGATATTACCATACTTGTATAGTATCATGCTCAACAGAGCCTCTGTTTACAAGCTGAAGTACAGTAAGTGTCTCATACTGTGCATTGACGAGAAACTTCTATTATTGTATACGAATTTTGTTACACTGTACAGAGAGTACAGCTGTCAGCGTTTAAGTGGGGAGTTCACCGAAAAGTATTATTAATTTAAAAAAATTTATATTTTGCAGACATACGTCGTGGCAATTTTTACTGTAATGAAAGTTTCCAGCTTTCTTGGTTTTTTATAATAGCATGTCGAATTGGAAATTGCCATAAAACATTTTTATGTTAGGAAGAAAACCAACAGACTTACTGAACTGTTATTCACGTTGAATATCGATGGTGTAGGCTACAAGATCTTCTATATAAAAAATTAAATACTCGATTGTATTTAAAACAATTCTGAAATTTAAAATTTAAAAAATTCAAGAATTTACTAAAAATACACAAGTATTTTTATTTTTTGTTTTTACAGGGAGACCTTGCAGCATACAACATTTTAATCCAGTGTGAATTATTTCAGTTCGGTAAATCAGTTGGTTTCCCTATCTAGTATAAAATCGCTTAATGCACGCCATTATAAAAAAAACTATGAAAGCTAAAAAATTGCATTACAGTAACAAAGTCACAGTGCATGTCTACAAAAAACATTATCTCGTGCAAATATAAAAATTATTAAAACGATACAAATGTTCGGTGAGCCGCCCCTTTAAAAAGAGGAGTTAGTCAACTTACCGATTCTCATTTAAGGTGGTCGTCTACCCAGGCTGCCAACCGGTGTGCGCAGCTCTGAACAGTTGTAATTATAACTGAAAACTCAATGTTGTGTGCATGATGTCTCCTTAGAAATAACATTTAAGATATGTCACACGCGCGAATACATATTTCAAGTCATCTGCAATTCTCAACAACTTATTTTCTCGCAAATGAAATAGGCGAAAATGTGCGTTCCGCATGAATAGCTAGCTGCAGAATATTGCAAATAGGTATAGCACAACTGAGGAAGGTCTTATATAGGAAGACTGCAGTTCCATACAGAGTTTAACCCTTAGAGCCAGCGCGCTTCCTAGTTCCAGACGCATACACATAAACCATTGCCATGCAAATTAGATCTGCAACTGTATATGATTACACGTGTCGAAAGCCAGAGGACTGAATCACTCATGCTAGTAAGCACCGAAACCTCTGAAATTGCCATGTTAATTTACCTTTCCAGAAAAAAAATGTATTTTCAAATTAGTTACTAACGGAAATACGGGTATAGGCGCCAACGCTGATTTTCCACACAAAGTAGTAAGCGAGTGTGACATAATTTTCCGTGCAGAAACAAGTGAGGGGGGGGGATGGGGAGCATGGTATTGGCAATACTACTACCACGCTCAACTTGAACCGTAACGCCTTTAGAAATCACAATAAACTGGCTTAACGTATTTTGATTTTAGATGTTTTATCTATGGAACTTCAGGCGGAAACTTTACAATTTGCAGTGCATGTAGAAAAGACCACTGCAGGCTCCGATGCCTGTTTCAAAGTATTCCTTTATTAAGGCACTCTCTTTATAGAGCCCTATCCTTTATATCTACGTCACTTCTTGGCTTCTGATGCGCACGTACACGGCGTACTTTAAAATGTGCTCACTTGACGGTGAACAACCTATAGGAAGCAGCTGCCGTCTCCAGCAAGACGTGGGAAGACGTGAATGCGCAGTGTGTGGTCGTGAGGTTGAAGGGATGGGTGGATGAAATAAAAACGAGGAGGGGAAGGCGGGGGTGTACGCAGTGGGTGGGGTGCACGATGCATACCGAGTACCGACAACGGACAGGAACAAATGTATCTTGTTATCCTGCTCACTGCCTTCTTAAAGCAAATATGTTTTCGAAATAACAAACTGCTCTAGGCTGTATAAATAAATGGATACGTGTTTGTAGATATACGAATTACAACGTACAGCAACTTGTTTATTCGTGATAACTGCTGCCAACACACATAACTTTGGTCAAGCAAATGGCGACTCTGAAAAACACTGTTGTACGAAGCTTACATTTATTTTTACAGGCTTTTGCTCCTAGATATTGCTCCGGCACAGTTTCATCGCCACAAGAAAATTTACAGAACGTTAAGGAATATGTGACAGAACTGGCGAAATATATCCTCGCAAATTTTTCAAAAAGTGTTATCAGACGTAGTTAATGTGTAATATTCCTGTAATGACTTGCAGCGATGACTTATCAGAGTAAAATCAAATATAAGTTATGATGCATGTGTCTGTATTCCCCGAGTATTAATTCAGCTCAAGCACTTTAGTGTCTGAAACGGTTGTGAAAAAAAAAACAGTTTCAAAAATTTTCATCCTTAAAAAATTGCGGAGAACACTTGTAGAAGAGACATATGCAACATTTGTAAGCTTAACTCACGGAGACATGGTGAGTAAGTTATTTTTAAGAAAAGGTGGTATTGCCAACTTAGTTCTTATACAACTAAATCTGGGTTTTTGAACGACAGTTAAGTTGGCAGAAAACGACTACTTAAAGGTTGTTCGTCGGAAAACTCGTGGACCTAAATTTCTGCCTAAAATAAATTTTGCTTTATTTAAAATACAGGATGAGTCAGGGCGGAGAACGTTAACTATGCGTGGTAGCTTATGAATTAGTAAGTGGGAAACATGTTTTCACTCTGCCCGTAAAGTGAAAGTGGGCGAAATGCTACCCTGAAAATTTAATATTAGTTCGTTTAAATGTAACATTAAATACCATTTGATATATAGATTCAACTATAACCCTGATGTGCAAATAAATTTTTGGTTATCAAGTCATAATATTCTTTCTGGAGTATAAATAAAAAAGGTTCGCTTGTAGACCAAATTTTTGTATATGTTATTTAATATTTTGCGCTAAATTTGCATTTCTTGTTAAACAGTTAGAGAAAAAAGTAGAATGATATTTTTTTCCTCACGGCTTACAAATTTAATTTTAAGTATAAAGCAATGTTAAAGAACACACACGTTAAATTTATTGTACAAGAAAACATTCTTATTTATAATAAAAAACAAATACTCATGACTTAAAAACAAAATTTTGTACAGCAGGAATATAGTGTAATCTTAAGGGAACGCTTGACGGGAAAATGTAATTATTTTAAAAAATTTAATATTCGCCCGAGGTATGGTTTGTTTTGTAGATATACATAGTGTCTTTTTTTTTATAATGGCATATCAAAGCCCAAATTTGAATAAAATGGTTTTATGTTTTAAAGGAAAACTAACAGATTTACCGAACTGAAAAAATTCACACTGAATAACGAAGTTGTAGCTAGGTATTCTATATAGAAACAAAAAAAAAAAAAAAAAAAAAAAAAAAACCTAAAAAATCATATTTTTAAAAAATTCTAAAATTGTAGATTTTTTAAATACTACAATCTAAATTATTATATTTGTTTTTATATAGGAGACCTTGTAACCTACAACTTCGATATTCAGTGTGAATTGTGTTCAGTTCGGTATGTCTGTTAGTTTTCCTTTAAAACATAAAACATTTTTATGCAAATTTGGGTTTTGACTTTAACTATGAAAGCTAAACAAATTTCAGTAAAATAAAAAAGTCACAATGTATATCTACAAAACAAACCATATCCTGTACAAATATAAGAAATTTTAAAGCAATAAAAACGTTCCGTGAAGTGCCTCCTTAAGCAACGACACATTGAATAGTTTCGGAACAACGCAAGAATAAATTTTATTTTTATATGTTCTAAAATTTAAAGTTAATTTCCTGGGCGGCATTACTCTCACCACTATGCCCACCATATTCACTTTACTTTTATGTTAAGTTACGAATGATATTTGAGGCGTTTTATTTGAATTATTTCTAAAATTCTTTATTGTTAATAAATTCCAAAAAAAAACTTCCAAAATTTTCGATTCTGACATGCCATTCTCAGTAAAAAGTTAACAAATAGTATTTACATGACAAAATTTCATCAGTTAGTGCGGTTATGAATTTTTTTTTTCGAAGTCACACAGCGATTTTAAATTTTTCACCACAGTGACGTCCAAAAATACTTAAGCGTTATTTATAAAAATAAATGCTGGTCTTGTATTTCGCCTATGTATTGTGCAATCTTTAATTAGTCCCCCAAGCATTTCTAAACCGTACATACAAAGGCATCAGCTGACAAGGCTGCAGTTAAGTCACAAGCTATTAATGCACGTAATGTCCCATCAAGCCGACGATTCACAGTATATTACCGACCGACGCGCAGCCCACTTATAATCTACCGCGACGCTGGGTAAGAAAAATAAAACTCGCCAATGACGCATCGCTGAGTGTATCTTGCATAGAACAACAGTTCAGACCTACATTACTTGCAAATAACCGTCGTTTTAATACGACTGTTTGAAGAATAAACCTCTGGCGCGAGCTTTAAGGCTGTTCACATATGATAAAATCAAAATTTGATATTGTTATGAACTAGTGTTAGTTTTACAGACTGGTAAATACAGTTTCCTCATACAAGACAATTTTAGCTCCAATGGTTTTCTCATTCTGGTGCATAAAATCCAAAATGTGCATGTTGCACTGCCGTACAAATAGAGAAAAACCAATAGAGTTGCTTCGTGAAATAATGCTCAGTAAAACAATATACCATGGACTATACAAAGAAACACACTTGATGAAGTATTTTTATATGTTTAAAATATTGCTGCATTTGTAACACCTTTCCTGTACTTTTGTGATTTTTTATAGTTAAAATAGTACGTTGTGGGGTTTCTAAATGTTTTGTTATGTAGCTCGTGGGACGAAGTTAACAGTAAATTATTTTACTTAATTAGGTAAATTGGTTTTCACCGTTTGCAAGGCAGGGTAACATGTAAATTTTAACTATGACGCACAGTTATGATAAAACTATGCGAGCTAAAATGGTTTTATGAGAGAAAACTGTACTCATCAGTATTGTCTACAGAACTAATATTTTGTAAGATATAAAATTATGATTTTACTCCACTTGAACGCCCTTAAGTGGCGTACACACCTGACGCATGAACGATGTTGTAGCGTGCCGCGCCAATTATTTTCTACGCGAAACAGCTAAACTTATTCACAATATGGTTATCTACGAAAAGAACACATAGTTATAACTATACTTCTATCATTTTAAAACTGCAATATGTTTATTATAAACTTGCTTAGGGGCCCTCAAAATGGCTAAAAATGGCTTTTTTTTAGACAGCTGTAACTGGAAAAATACCACCGGGATTCGTACTACACAACGTTGGAAACATGCGTTGGACTTTACTATTAACTTTCCAAAAATAAAATTGTAGGGTTGCCGCTTTTTAAGTTCCATAGCAAAAAAGAGTAGTAGGAAAACACTGCACGTCAGTTTGGCGCGCCGCGAATAGAAGCGATGCTGTTACCTTCGAGTGTGGAAAGATGAACCTTATCGCTTCACTGCTTCCGAACCATAAACCGCGGGAAATTAAATCCCGTGCGTGATGTGAGTCTTCTACGTACATTGTTGTATTTCAGATGTCTTGTGTGTCATTCAGTAACATTATTGTAAATACAAAGCGAGTTATGTAAGTTGGTAACGTGTATGTAAGTTGGCAACATGTATCGTGTAGGTGTATTGCTAATAACCGAGCCGCTGTTACAGTGGAATTGACCGAGTACGTTTGTTTATTCACGGCCCGCCTGACACAGCAGTGTATAGACCTCTTAAGAAGGCGGAAAATTAAGTCAAGCAGTAGCCGAACGCGCTAGTAATAATCAGGATTGATTACGTAACCGCTGTTCATCGTCGAGAACAGTTTATAATCAGCCAAAACTTTTGACTTACAATTGCTTAGTCAATTTCCAAACGACCCCTCGTTCGAGCGACCCAAACAGGAAAACGTTTCCTTTACGACAAAATAAAAAAAAAAATACTTCGTGGATGTTTAGCTTGCAGTAATGACTTATTCAACATAAATATTTCTAAGACAAACAAGAAGTAAGTTTAATGTAAAGAGACTTCAAAATTATTTTAATGGCCACAATTTTTCCGTGACAGTTAAGTTACTGTATATTTCAAAATGAACAAAAGTATTTTATGCCTCAAAAATTGTTGTTGCAGCAAATATAAATATTTAATATTATACGCATAAACATATTATTCAAGGCAAGGACGTATTGTTCATCCAAAAATATAGGCTGAACTCTTTATGCACTTTGCAGATGCAAAATTTATCGGCTTCGAATACGTTTTGGAACAGCAAAACTTTCTTAGATATATAGTGGACGTTGAGGCCAACTCAAGTGTCATTTCATGATATAACTTGATTAACTAATTCGTAAACTTCAGTATGCATTTCAAAACAAAAACGACGGAGTCATATATTCTCATGAACTGATACCCACAACCTTGCCAGTATAATGAACATTTCTGATTACCGTCTTGTCTGGAATAGCAATAATAAAAAATTTATTTCGTTAAGGTCTCACATATTAAATCTTGAGATAGGTAAAGTCTATTATGTATTATGTTTTTAAATTACGTTGCTGTGTTAATATTTAAAAAAAAATTGCGGGAAATACAAATTGACTGTAAAATACTAGAACTTCAAAAGTTAGGCACTTTACCGTAAGCGGCCTATAATTATGGTCTGGTCTCGATGTCCACAAATCAAGACTTCACAGCCTTATGTTTGTATTAACATTCGTAATAAGTTCGTTCGCTGTTGATCCACTTTCAAACTTGAGAATGAATCAAGGTATTGGGACAGTACCTCCACTACATAAAAGCTCCTTATTAAACAATATGGGAAGTTTTTCACCCATACACTGAAAAAAGAGTATAGTTGCAGGTAGCATACTTCTGATAAAATAGGGACAACAAAACAGTTTGGTATTCGGTACTGCTCTGGACAGTTCCTTCAACAATCTGTTTTGTAAAAGAAACAAAGAGCCTTGTTGCTTTTACAAACCAGGCGGTAACGTCTACAAAACAGATTGTTGAAGGACATGTCCAGAGTTGTACCGACAACCAAACTGTTTTGTTGTCCCAATTTTAACACAATTATGGGAACTACAACTATACTCTGTTTTCAGTGCACACACACTAGGGACTTAGCTTCAGCTTGTAAATAGGGCAGCAGTTTAGCATTGGTGTAAATTTGACCGTTTCCTAAAAACGTGTATGAACACTACCGTTGTTGTACGAGAAAAAATTTGCCATACATACTTTACCACTCTTTAACATCGGCGTGATTTTTTTCAGTGCCATCAACTGTTTACAGCATGGCAAGTAGTTTTGAAGCCCTGGTTATTTTTCTTTTCAGTCAATTTGTATCTCTCTGCCACTTAATAATAAAAACACACACTTACGGATGTTCAAGTCGTATAAAACCATAATTTTATATTTGTATGAAATAGTGTTAAGTTTTGTAGACGTTACTCCAGAGTACATTTTTCTCTTACAAACAAAAATTAGCTCAGCTAGTTTTCCCGTAACGGCATTTCAATGTTGAAATTTGCATGTCTTTACTTCACGCAAACCAAGAAAACCAATAAAATTAATGAAAATGAAACAATTCCTATTGAAACTACATATAGGTTATTTAAAAAATTGCTGAACTTACTGATTTTTTGTTGCTTTTAGCAATATTTTTAAACATACAACAATACTTCGTAATGGGTTGTTATAAACTTCAAGACATACATAGCCCATGATATGTAAATTAAATGTGAATTATTTCATTATGTTCATTGGTTTTCGCGATTTGCATAATGTAAAAACTTTGAAATGCCACTTTGGGAAAACTTGCTGAGCTAAATTATTAGTAAGAAGAAAATGTACGCCAGAGTAACGGCTACAAAACTAACATTATTTCATAAAAAAATAAAATTATCATTTTTCGCTACCTTTGAGAAATACTCAAAAGTAAACATCAAATATCAGTAAAATGTATATACTTTTATTGTACTGTACATGTTAGGTTAATGTATACGAGTTTGAAGTCTTACCAGAAGCTTCAATGAACTCGCGAAATGTGTATGTGACTAGGTTTACAAATACTAATAATCTAACTAAAATATCAATAGCGTGATCATATGTGCGCAGATGCCCAATGGAGATTTAAAAATAACCGAGAAAAGAGCTTCTAAACAATTGACTGGAGCGACAAAATAAAAAAAACTGTAAATAATATATTAATATCTTAGATTCGCAAATATACACGAGTCAGGTCGCGTAAACCAAACACGCTCTACGGTGACGGAGAACTATTTTGTTGACTAACGCAAACATTTTAGTCGCGCACTCGAAAAGTAGCAGCCAAACAATGACACGATGTTGCTATGTTATTATTTACACAAGCGTGTTGCGTCACCGGCAATGGAATGCACGTAGTTAGCACGAGCGGCGAGTTCTGAAACGAGTACTCGAGTTGCTAGAATAGGCGGTTATAACTACTCACGAGGGTAGGGTGTTTAGGAGCCGAGTAAAGTCTACTCGTTTACCCTGCTTTCGAGCATAAGTTGCTGTTAGAAGACAAAACTCGGCAACAGATGCGAAAAAAATAATGTAAACCACAACGACGTGAAACTGAATACACAAGTGTTCCAAATATAGAATAAACACACACGAAACTAATATTAATATTAAGTTATGTGCTGGTAGTTTTCGCGAAAATATTTTTTTGCACGCATGTAGCTCATGCTTCGAGGTCAGTGATTGAATGTTGTTAACTCAGAGAGAATTGGGGTTCCGCTAACCGCATATGTCTAAGTAACCGTGTTCTGATTGGCTCGGTCAAATAAGTGACGCCTACACACAGAGACACGCCACCAATAAGCACCTAGCAGAACAGCAGATATGCACGTAAGGCGGCGTTGAAACTAAATGGTCCAACAATCTTTTCACATCTACCGGTCGACGGTAATAAAATAAAATAACGCTTGCAAATGTTCTGTCGACGTCGTATTCAGTCAAATATTTTAGAACTGTAGAAATTATGTTCTATCTTTTTTTATTCCCTCCATCTTAAAACTTTTAATTTCTTGCAGATGTTTATCACACCTTGCACGGACGACCATTAGTGATCGACAAAACCTGGTCGATGACTGAGAAAACGTACCTTACTCCTGCTCGTCAGTTATTATTAGAGGCACGAGTATTTCGCGTATTCATCGGGCAACAGCCTAGACTTCACAGACCTATACACACATCGGCCAAAGTCAAATATCCGTTGGCTTCTAACCGTAACACTTGTTTCCTTATTTATTACTGGCTTGCAGTCGTCAAAGATGTGTTAAAACAAGTGTCGTCTAATCACGGAAGGAATAGTGAAGTATACATTATTGGCATTCAACCTGACCAAGAATCAATACGCGAAATAATCTTGCCTTTATAGTTATTATTAGAGACCTGAAAAATTCGCGTTTTCATTTGGGCACAAGTTAGAATTCCAACTGTAAGTTTGTATCACTTTCGCGATTGGCCTCTGACTTATTTGACATCTCCTGGAAGTATCTGAGCCAATAATGGAAATGTAACTAACACGGACTTATATCACTTTAACAGCAAGCAGCTAATGCGCATCTGCTGTCTGTTTCAGTTCACATATATTCTTGCAGGCTATCATACAGGTTAGTGAACCCGCGAATTTTTCCGGTCTCTAGTTATTATGAACCCCTAGTGAGTTTGGTATGACGATGAATACAAGCCAGACTTATAAACATAATAACCTGATAAGAGTAAGATGGGTAAGAGAAACAAACAATGGCTGCGAACAGAAAGTTAAGACATGTGCGGTGAGCATGAACTGGAACGTGAAGTGGAGAGAAGTGATAATGTCACGTCTTCTGCACACCTCAAGTTCACACTAGCGAAATAACACAATCATTAGTGCCAAGTTAAGTGCTATTAAGGGCGAAATAAAACACTGTTTGGAAAACAACTGTGTTTTATTTCGTCTCATCGTTTGTGTTGTCTATCGTTTTTTCTGTTTGTGTCCGACATCTTTGTGTTTTGTTTAGTCTCATCGTTGTGTCGTTTGCTGTAATTCTGTTTGTGTTTTTGTTTCGTCTCATCGTTGTGTCGCATGTCAACCTAGTTTTTTCTGTTTGTTTCCTTGTTTTATCTGACCAGATTCCAGTTTTGGAATTTCATGTTGTGTATGTATCCTGATGACTAAAGCATACTCTGCTTATTTATGTTTTCTTGTCTTATTTTTACTTTAGTTTTCTTGTGACAGTCATTTATTTCGCAATGGAGTATGTATGTCCATACAAACAAATCCAGTCATGCATTCCCATTGCACAGTTCTTTCAAAGATCAGTGGAAAGTATGTGGTAAAGTACAATGTTGGTTTCTATGATTTAGTTTTCCGATTACAGTTGATATTTTCTCAGCTACAGCAACGAGAAGAAGTCATTTTTAGCACTTTTGAGGAGCTTGGAAATCATGTTTTTAATTAGCGGACGACATTTCTAAAATCAGAGGGACACAATTTGAAGTGTGTCTTCTTTTCGTAGATAAACGCGTTGGAAACATTTTGAATATTTATACAAGAAAAAATACTTTCCGCACCTCGCCAAGTCTACCAACTCTTAAAAATAATTGCTATAAACTAAAGATAACTTTACCTGAGCGTGACAGACGCGACACGATGTGCGAGACGCGACACTAAAAATTCTTTAACTGCGAACACTAGTTAGGCTGCAGCGCGAAAAAAAACTTATATGTAAATTACTTCTTGCCACAACTTACTAAATAAACTCTTGTACGACGGTCATATATATATATATATATATATATATATATATATATATATATATATATATATATATATATATATTCAATACCCACTGGCGCTCCCACGTGTAAAATATGGTCACAGTTATAAATTTTCTTAAGAATGTTATAATTTTCTTACAATAAGAAAACAAAAATCTCTACTAAAATTAATAAATGCCTTTACTTACAATTCACCAGTTTCACTAACAATTGGACACAAAATTATTATTTTTTTTGACTTCGTGGCATCCGCGACGCGAATAAAATATAAATATTTTCAATTCTGAAGTCGCGTGCCATCCGCACATTTTGTCGCGCTGACGACATAGAAACCTAATTTGCTGATTGTCTATATAATTATTTTATTCGCGTCGCGTCCGTCACGGTAATGTAAAGCCATCACAATCGCAGAGCTTCCTAGCGTGTAGTAGAACCACAGACTAAATAGTAACACAGACGTGAAAGGACGTGGCGGCTTATTTGATACGAGCGAACTGCACAGCCTATTGGCTGCCCGAGGCTGTTGATTCCAGCCCCGTGTTTGTTTGCCTCCTGTTGAGCTGGTTGCCGGATAGGAGGGCAGCCACCTTACCCTGATTGGCGATAGGCGTTTCTGCCATGCTGCTGGCCAATGAAACCAATTTTCTGGCGTGTGGTTCGCTGACCTACCGGGTATGGCGTATCGTGGTCGTGTTGCAAAGCATGCAATATAAGCTCCGACTGTACACTTTGAGCACATGGACTCAACGTGCCTACCAGTCACCCAATAGACATGTGTTATGTAGACCGAGGTATATTACCGGACAGTTCGTTACTTACATCTTGTCCACTACTGGCTTCAGAGAGTAAATGCCAATACTAGTCTAATGGTATCAGGTATCACAGACAACTCAGTGTTGAGTACAGTCATTGCTAGAGACATGAACTTTTCGCGAAAAGAAATTTGCCTCACTTTGTGTCAGTGACTTGTGTGCACGTCTGCAGACTTGCTTCACGGTCAGAGATAGGATGTTTTGACATTCGTGTGTCGTGGGATTTTACACGCAAATAACAGACGTGTGGTGTTACAGTAACCTTATTGTGATTGGTACAGTCAAATGAGAAACGTCACAGTTCAAAGGCACGCTGCCAATATCTATGAAGCAGAACTGCAGACGTGCACATAAGGCACTGGAACAAAGTGGGGCAAAATAATTTTAGCGAAAAGTTCATGTCTCTAGTCATTGCTTATTACCGCATGCCTTGGAACACGACCACGATACGCCACTGTCTGTGGTAGGAGCAACCATAGCGAGAGACAGTATAAGACACGCCCTCGTGTCTCTAAAGAGGCCGGTGACGGCGGCCTGCAAGAACGCTGTGGTCGCAGGTAGGCTCGGCGGTAACCAGCCGGTTATAGCCGCCTTGCGTCACCTAACACCGCGCGGCGACGCACCTGGAGACACACACATCGCCGTCGTCATCTTCAGCAGGCGCGGCACCGACAATCAGCGTAGGTACGAGGACACACTAAAAACACTGGGGCGGCGCAGTAGCTAGCACCCGCCTCCCACCAAGGTGATAAGGGTTCGATTTCCGGTGGGGTCGGTCGATGCCGCAGGACGACGAGTTTTCTCGAGGATCTCCCGTTTCCCAAGCCCCATCATTCCGGCGCTGCTCCACACTCACATCACTTCTCCCCTCACCAGCGCTAAAGACCTCGATGTTAAGGCCATGCCTGGTAGTTTTTCAGTGATTTCGAAAATATTTTTTCCAAAATGAACTAATATCTCTATCACAAAATCGCTACATAGTTTTGTCACTAATACATCAAAGTTTCTATCTGAATTTTTCCGTTGCAATGAACACAATGGATTTTTAGATTATTGCACCCAAAGTATCACATATTTTAGTATGAAAATGAGCCAAAATGGCACAAAATATTTTTTTTTTTACTGGCAAACGACTCATTTTTTTTAAAGCCTACATATAATTGTGCATAGTATGACTTCACACGCTCTCAATTTTTTTTCAACCCATTTGGTTGAAAACTTTTTGAGTTTTTTTGCACCAACGTGAAAAAAACTACCGGGCATGGCCTTAAGATGCCTATACAGTTGCCGCACGAACATTGGTGCAGTGTGATGTGTTCAAGTGCGATAGACATAATTTTGTATTTACTTTAAATAGTGTTAGTTTTATAGACGATACTTGTGACTAGAGTTTCCTCTTGCGAAACAATTTTAGCTCGCATAGTTTTCTCATAACGGTCCGAAAAAGTAACAATTGGCATGTAGGCCTACTGCTGCCATGGAAATAGTGAAAAATAATTTACCTACGTAGGTGAAATAATTCACAGTGAAATAACATGCCACGGGCTACGTAATAAATATTTTTTTTAAAAAATCCCGTGTACTATTTTTTAATTTAAAAAAATTACTGAATTTTCAACTTTTTTCTGTACTCGTGCGATTTTTTAAAAAAAAATTCAAAATATTATGTTATAGTCTTTCAAATACGTTGTTACGTAACTCATGGGATGTAATATCACAGTGAATTATTTTATTTAAGTAGGTCAATGTGTTTTAACTATTTACATGGCAGCAGAACATGCAAATTTTATCTTTGACGCACCGTTATGAGAAAACTATGAAAGTCAAAATTGCTTTGTAAGAGGAAACTGTACTCATAAGTATCGTCTACAAAACTAATACTATTTCATAAAAATATAAAATTATGACTTTATCGCACTTGAATACCCTGAGAGTTATTTTTAAAGAGATACTATTAAACGTGCGTTTGATAACATTGTCTAAGAAAAGAAAACGCATTTCTAACTATGCTTCTCTATTATTGTTTTCTAGATATCCTGCTCAGAAACATTGTTTCGGGGCACCTAAATCGAAATGCTTTTTTTTTTTCACACCGCTACCACTTAAAATATATCAACCGAAATCGTAAAACGAAAATAGAGAAGCATGTGCTGGACTTTGGTTTGAACTTTCCATAAATAAATAATAGGGTAACCACTGAAAGTCCCACATGAAAAAGCCAATGACTTAAACACTGCACGCCGTTTTCCTCGCCCGCGCATAAAGTCGACACGGTTGTTGACGCACGAGACTGTCTAGACCTTATCGCCCGCCAGTATCCGTACCTCAGACGTGGCTTCTAGCACCTTCACTTCTAGTGCGTTCACTTCTAAAAACACTTTCTTTGCCACAACGTGCTTTGTTTATAATTGAACCACTGATATGTAACTTTGTTGCAAAGGTATTTAGCTTGCGGTAAATAACTATTTCCTAACAGCAAAGCAAACATGAAAAATTTATGCTTTATATCACATTATTTTTCTTCGAAAAAGTTTACTTTAAACATAATATTAATTTGTTTGCATTGAAAAGTAATATTTTTTCAACATAAACCTTGTGTTAACAACACCGCAACTATCCTCATCATAAACATTTCAAATAAACTGTTTTAGTAATAATAGCACAATTTTTGTTACAATTTCGGTAATTTTAAACGAATTTTTTTTGCTACAAAGTTATTTTCTTTGGTTTTATTTAAACAAGCATTTCGTTGTGGAAACGAAAATTTATATATAGACACGTGTGACATGTACCTTCCCATAGCCTAATACCGTGTAGCATAATCTAAATGCACACTCTGGAAAAAGACAATTTTCGACGGTTGCATTTAATCAAAACATACTGATGTTTTTTCAGTCCAGAGGTTGAGGCGCGGAGAGTGGACTAGTGTGTGCCAACAAGGTCGCCAGACGTCGTCACTGAGAAGCAGATTATACAGAAGCGGAATTACCGCGCGATTTCCTAGCTGTACGCCCGCTAGAGCAGTTGCCTCAGCCAGCGTGAGTTTCCAGCGCTGGTGGGCGAGATATGTATGGATTAGTGCATGTTTTAGAGTTTTTTTTCTGAAATTGTGATACAATGGACATTAAAAAATGAAAATCATTCAAATTAATGTTTTCCTTGTGAAGACTAAGAGGAGTGTGTACCGGTTTCGAACGTCCGCGTCAGAAATGGTCATTTTTAATCTTACGTCAGAAGACTTCCAAACAATATTTCTGATGTATGTACGTAGCATATTGTTATAGGCTGTTCACTATAACCTGAGAACTCACTGAAACGTATAATAAATTAGAAAAATGATTTATTGGGTCGTATATGTTAAGTTTTGAGCGTAGTGTAACGTTCACGCTGGTTTTTTAGATATTTGGAAGTTTTCATATCAATACTAGTGAAGGTGGCTGCAAAACGGCTGAAAGAAAAAATTAAGCAGTGCTCACTTTATCGTGAACAGCCTATATTGATAATGCACTTGTCTTCAGTGTTTTCTTTTCGTAAATTAGCACTCGTCAACTTTTTTTCGTTTCAGTTTTTTTCGCAACATACTGCAACTATACAAAACGTGAACATGGCGGCATTACAGTAACTATAAAAACACTGATTATATAATTTTCTCAGGTTTTTTTAGCTCTCTCAATTTTGAGCAGTTCTTCCTTTTTTCTTCCAGTAGTTTCACTTTTTTTTAACTCTAACATCTTGATATTGTGTGCTGCTCTCTTCAACAAAATGACGACGATTTTACGAATATGCTCTCGGAAATAGCATAACTGACAAAGTTTGAACTCGCTGACGGCGTTGTTTTTGCATTAACTCTGCTCTTGCAGCACACAAATATCTGGACTTGCGATCGTTAAAAGGGCATAAGTACCAAACACAGTACAGCACAAAGGTTGAACTTGCAGAGAATTCCTAGCAAAGTAGCCTATACGCTCGATTTTCGAAACTACAAATAAATGAGCGCAATTTAAACATGTGACAATAAACTTTTTGTTCCTACACGGCGCTCAACTGCCTACATACAAAAACCGTGACACTTTGTTAAATTCCGTGACTTTTTCATGACTTCCGTGACCTCGTTTAAATTCCGTGACTTTTTTTGGTGACTTCCGTGACCAGTAGACACCCTGTGGTCGCCAATTCACGTAGTGTACTATGTAAATTAAGTCTAATTACAGTGCTGCTAATAAAATTAAAGGACATATAAAATGCGCTTCAGATTATTCACCAAATTTAAGTTAAAATACCGCAAAAATCATGGAACGTTTTAATTATATACGAAACTGATTATTTGATTATTACAGGCAGCAAAAGTTTAACGTTTTATATATATATATATATATATATATATATATATATATATATATATATATATATATCATATACATATATACATACACGTACAGCTGCAAGTCCAGTTGTGCACGACCTCGAATCCCAAAAAAAAATATATATATATATATATTACGACAGATTGTACTTACTTGTGCACTTGCAAAAATATATTCCTATCAAATTTAACATAATTATATACGTGTAACTAGAAAACAGTGCTTGGCTGCGATGAACCAATGAACCAGCGCATGTATGTTAAATGTCCATAGCTCGGCAAAGATCTGAAACTGCAATAATTATTAAGGTGGTTTATGGACGAGACAGGACGGTGGTGACCCCTGTAAATATTGCCAGCCCAGAGAGTTAGCTCACCCACGTAGCAATCTGAGCTGTTGCATTAAGAAGAAGAAAATCCCGCAGAGCTACGCTAAAGGACATACGTGTTGTTACATGCCAACGCAGAACAACTTGGCGCTGTTTCTCGAAGGAGCCAGACGATGCTATCTACAAGGTTGCCAGGAACATTTAAATGTGCGCAATCTAATTCTGCGAGACACCAAGGCCCAAGTCACCAGAACTTACGAATTTGATGCGACAGCAGCCTTAGCTCATCAACAATAAAAGGAAACTGAGTTTACAATTTGTCTATCCACTTTATTTCACTTGTTTTTAGTTTATAGTGAGCTGCGTCCGATGTGCTTGCTCAAAGCCATTACAGCACCGTTAGTTTCCTTTTAACTGTGATTAAGAAACGAAACAAATGAATAAGAGCATGAATTAAATATCACCCACTTCCTTTTAACCAACTATCTCTTCCAGACCACAAAAAAATATCTTTCATCTTTCGGCAAATAGCTATAGCTTCAACTCACCTATTCACTTCGGTATAGCAATATATTTGCGACGGCTGACGTTCGCGTGGACAAAAGCAACTAAAACGAAAATGATGAACTACAGTATTTGCTACTCAGTCGAGACGCCGCGGTGATAGAGGGGTTAGACCACTCGCCACCCACCAAGGCGATCCGGGTTCGATTCTCGGCGGGGTCGGTCCCCGGATTTTCGCATTATGGGAATCGTGCCGGACGATGCCGCTGGTCAGCGGGTTTTTTCGGGAATCTCCCGTTTCCCCCGCCCATTCATTTCGGCGCTGCCCCATACTCAAATCACATCACCCCTCACTAGCGATAAAGACCGCGATGTTAAGCGCTGACGAAAACCTCTTCACTCACTCGAAAAGCGAGGTCGTTGACAAAAGCTGACACACAACTTGACACAAATTACAAGGATTGGGAGAGGAGACAGTCATATCAGTTGTTTCGGAACCATCCCAATATTTGCCTGGAGCGATTTCGGTCGCTACATCATTAAAAATTCCATAATTTTTCACAAACTCTTTAACGAAAGTACCACCCTTCCTGATGGAACAAGAAGGGCTAATGGACAGTGCCTCTGTTGTCATATAATACACCTAAATTACACTACCATGTCCCACGGTTTCTTTCATGCTGATACCAAAAATATCCCAGAGGCTTAAAAAGTTATATAGGTCGTACCATGAAAAGCTATTAGGAAGATATATTGATGGTACCTGTTTTTGCGATACCTTGGCTAGCTTCTTTTTTTTTTTTTCTTTTTCGTATAGAAGATTTGCCAACAATACCTGTGGCCTTATTTCGAAGTCGCCATCGGCAACCTAAGCTACTTGGCTGACTTAACTCTTACAGCACATTTTTGGGTACGTACAAATGTGCACAGTAAACAGTTTATTTTCCGTTTCACTGGAATAGCAAATGGTAAAATGTCCCTGCTTCTGCTTCATTTATACTGTTAGAAATATTTTCTTGACATCTCAACGACCAGTTTCCAAAGAAATGTTTCGTGACAATACCAAAATTGTCGCTTGTATACAGAGTGTGTCCTTACACACTTTTTACAAGTAACTGAAAAACAGGGGTCCAAGATGAATGTTTCAAATATTTAAGCTTTTCAGAAATATTTCCTGTGTTTACAAGAACGAATGAAACCAATATTAGAGATATGTTCGTTGTGAAAAAAATCTACTTTGGTACCAATAACGCATTTAACAAAATTGCTCGCACTCACATTGTTTTCATGAACTTACTAGTAAAAAAAATTTGATGGCATGGGAAAAAAATTACAGCAACATGGTTGGCAATCCTACTGTAAATCTGTCATATTTGGAAATATTCTAGCAATAAACAGATATTTGTAGTGTTTAAACTGACTTTTTAAATGTTCTTTCAATTTGTGTGTATTTTAAACATAACCGTTTAATGGACGTACACTAATGCAAGTGAATGTCACCGAGTCGCGAAAACCCCACAATTAACTTTTTTTTAAAACTGTTGGTGTTTCTGCGACTTGCTAACAATCCGCTTGCAATGGCGTACGTTCTTAGAAAACGCTCGTTTACTTTAGCCTATTTTGTTTTTTAATTATTTTTATGTAAATTATAATTGATGTAAACTAAACAAAGTAATTGAAATAAATTGTAAAGATCACTAATTTACGTAATATTGATTTGTAATTAATTAATTTAATAGTATGTGCGTTCCTAAGAAGGCTATAATGGTAGCTAAGCAATAACATTATTTAGTAAATTAATTAATTTTAGTGATCTTCCAATAGGCAAAGTAGATTGTGTCAACGTGATTAAAACTACTTGGAAAATTCTCCCAAAGTAGGTGTATGTACACCTGTGCTGGTCAGATGTAAGCGAAGGCCTCACTGCCAGCTTAAATAAAACATAAATAAAAATAAATAACAGTCTGGGCGATATAACGCGTCTCGTCGAGGGACATCACTGCAGGAGCGTATTCGGCTCAAGGCTGCGTGCCGCACGGAGGAAGCCGGCCAGTCAGCAGTGGTTTATGTTAATGCCGAGTGAGCAGCAACATGGCAACGTGTCGCGGGCGGTACATACGAGCCGTGTCGCACACGTCGTGTTAACAAGGGCGCCAATGGCGGCTATAAACACCGCCAGGTGGGCTCAGAGTGGGGGAATAAAACACGAGGGGAGAGTATGTCACCCAACGTAAGGGGACCAGATCAGAATCAAGGCCGCTTATGGGGAATGGACAGCTGTCAAATCAAAACTCATTCCCGTTTCCCCCCGTCCTTATCATTCCTCCGCTGCTCCATACTCACGTGAAACCCTCACCAGCTCTAGAGGAAACTGCACTAACAAGTATCATCTATATAACCAATAATATTTCATCCAAATATAAAATTATGATTTTATCGCACTTGAACCCCTTTAAGTCCTCGATGTTAAGCGCTGGCCAAAATCTCTCACTCACTCAAAACTCATTAAGAGGGCCTCGGCAGATACAGTGGATAGAGCACTAGCCTCCCACTAAGGCGATCCGGGTTCGAGTCACGGCGGGGTCGCGGTCCCGGATTTGCGCCGGACGATGTCACTGATTGACGGGTTTTATCGGTGATTTCCCGATTCCTACATCCCTTCTATCCGGCACGGCTCTATACTGACATCATGTAAACCCTCGCCAGCGCTACAGACCTAGGTGTTAAGCTGACCAAATTCTCTTCAATTCGACTCAAGCTCATTAATTTTTAAAAAATGTATGCAAAAAGATACATTCATTTCGGACACCTGTACTGATGGAATGCCTTTGTTTGTCCAACCTGTAGAAAGTTAAACGATTTCAGAAGCCGTAACAGAACGAGCATACGATTGCTTGTGACTTCAAAAATGCTGTCATTACATTATTTATTTATTTATTTATTTATTTATTTATTTATTCTTTAAAGCACCCGCCAGCCTGCCTTGTAAACAGCGTTGTAGCATACTAGCAGAATGCCTTAGTTTATAAGAAAAGTCTCAACATGTTTCTAATGTGTGCGTTTACGAAAAGAACACACACTTCAAACTGTTGCGGAATAGTAGTTTCAAAACATCACGTTACTTAGAAAGATCATTTTGGGACCTTTCAAAGCGGCTAAAAACAACATTTTCTATTTGTTATATGGGAATCATGTGACACTAAGATAGAAACGTGTATTGGACTTAATTTAAAACATTCGACCAAAAAAAGTGTCAGCAAGGCGAGTGATCTACGATACCACTGCACGGCATTTCAGTGCCCTACACTAGAAGCGATACCGCACCAGATGAGCCGGTCAACATCGCCCTTACCGCCGTGCTTCGCTCATACAAACACACCGCCACCAGACGAGCGTCTTAATTGAGTTTTCAGCGCGGGGGATTAGTTTGAACCTCATTGGGGGGGGGGGGAGCACCCAAGACGCGACTAAGCGAGGGTGAACCTGCGATGGTTCGTCATTGCTTTCTATAGAGGATGAACCCAGGGAGGCAACAGTAAATTATTTCCCTGGCCGTGAATCGAACCCGGGACCCTGACCGACCTGCCAGGAGCGCCCACCACTCAATCGAGGGGTCACACTAAAAGGCATGCAAAAGTACGATGTCGAGTGGACGACTTTGGAATACTCAATCATCAATAAAATCTGAACTACTCATCAAAATTCGATACCGAGTAGATATTTTATTAGCAGACGTTTATTTACATAACACTACGCGGTATTACTCTTTATTTTCGTGTAAAAAATGTTTTTTTCTTAGACAAATAAGGAAATTGAAAACCACAAAATCTACAAAAATGGGAAACCAAATTTTTATAATTTTATATGATAATATTTAGGTCTCTATAATAACTTAATTTCATAAAAATATTCGCGTTATAAATTAAAAATAATTTTAACATTTGTAAACCTCTCTCGCAGTCGTCCGCTCGACATCGTAGGTACCTTTCAAAACCCTTTTAAGTATTTATAATCCTATAATTTTAAAATTTAAAATAAACATAGATATAGCCTACATTTACTATAATCCTTGTAAAAGTTACATCCAAGTTTACACTGTAAGGTTTCCGAGAAAATAACAGACAAGGGAATGCTTACATGAGGATTTCTTTGTGCACATAAAAACGTCGCAAGACCTATGTGTAAGGACTTTGAAACAGTGCTTTTAATGAGCACGGTGTCTTATAAATACGCACACGTAGAATCATTTCGGAAAATAAAACGTAGTTACCAAAGTGGCGCCGGAGAGGAGGGGGCAGCAGTGGTGGTCACTCCCTCCAAATTGTTTGTGTGTGGGGGGAGTGGCAAGGTATGTGTTTTGCTTTCATCCCCCAACATTTTTTAGGGTAGCTATATGTAATACATTTGTACTGGAAACATCTAAATCACACCATTTTGTACCTTAAAATTCGAACTTTTCCGGGAGGACTCCCGCCCCGCCACCGCTTATTTCTTTGTTTACGTGTACAATATTCGCAACATACATGAGTTATTGCTCCACTTTCTCCTCCACCCCCACTCACACAAATAAAATCGCTCCGGCGCGTCTGTTACCTGATCATTATAACGCACTTGGAAACACGTCGTATGCGGCACTCTTACGCGTGACATTTCACACTCGCCACCTGAAGTGTTTTGTTTTCGTACGCTGGCAAAATGACCGCACGTGAATTAGTGAGTGAGTGAGTGAGAGAGATTTTCGTCAACGCTTAATATCGAGGTCTTTAGCGCAGGTGAGAGGTGACATGAGGTGAGTATGGAGCAGCGCCGGAATGAAAGGACGGGGGAAACGGGAGATCCCCGAGAAAACCCGCCGACCAGCGGCATCGTCCGGCACGATTCCCACGTGCGAAAATCCGGAGACCGACCCCGCCGGGAACGGGAAATAGTGTCCTGTTGAAAGGAAATTCAAATCGTGCGGCAGGCATCTGGAGTTATTCAAGAAAACAATCACGATTTCTCCTGAATCTGAGGTGAATGTTTTGCAACAGTTCCTTCTCGTCTGGTTAGAGCTAATGATTTTTGGCGAAAATAATTTTGCAACAATTTGTTTCAGTGTTTACGTGCACATCTCCGTTCTGTTTCATGGTGATTGGCAGAATGTATTATAGTGTAGAGGCGTCGTTCATTTGAATGTGCCAATCAAAACAAGGTTACTGCGGCAATATACGCCTGTGATTTTTGGGTACATGCACAAGACAAAGGTTAATTCTACTACACGTTGGATGTATTTAAATATTATTGTTTAAAGTTTGTCACGGGGAAAATTTCTGCCGCTTGAGCGCTGGTATCGGTAATTAGTGCAAACTGATCATCAAACAGCTTCCCTGAATTTTAAGTTACATTAAGTTGATAATTTAAAACACAAAGTAGGTTTATTTTCACTTTAAAATTCAGTTCAAATGACTTCCGTCATTTCCAAGCCTATTTAAATTTAATTGTACGACAGTTTCGTATATTTCTGGTCCCTTTGCGATAGCAACGTGACTAGCGGCAGAAATTTAACCTGTGCCAAGCTCTCCCGTAAGTAAACTCATTTTCTTTCTTTTGAACCTGTTGTAGAATTAACATTTCCAAGACCCTGAGAGCTAAAACATCCAATCACTGACCATGAAGCAGAGCTGCAGATGTGCACGTGAGGCACTGAAACAAATTGGTGCAAGATTCTGTGACGGTCCTATTTTATTGATACTTTTATATATATAAATTAATGTG
>PNEQ01122163.1:0-15713 GCA_003012365.1 Medauroidea extradentata
TTTTTTTTTTTTTTTTTTTTTTTTTTTTTTTTTTTTTTTTTTTTTTTTTTTTTTTTTTTTTTTTTTTTTTTTTTTTTTTTTTTTTTTTTTTTTTTTTTAATCTTTGCCGGCAGGTAATTATATTTAAACGTATATTATCCTATTTTGTAAGCTATTTTGAAATATATAATATATCCTGCACAATTTAGCACCGAACAAACACTGTACGAGAGGAGATTAAGGGGCCTACCTAGATAGGCTGCGCTTGTAGTGTGAGGCAGGAGTGATAAGGTTACCGTTGACTAACGTATGTAATATATTATCGCCTCTCCGCGCAAGAAACTCGGATGCGTGCGGTGCTTTATAATTATCCTTTTTCCTATGGGACTATAAGCGATGACCACATTACTTTATTTGTGGCCAGCGTAGTTGAAAGTGTAACGCTTGTTTCTATAGTTGTGTTTTTCGAATCCGGTTGTTATTTTTCCAGATACGGCAGCCTGGAAAACCCATTTTTGGCCGTTTTGAGGGGCCCGAAAATGTATGTTTCTAATAAACGTAGAGAATTTTTTAAAACTGTAGCGAAATAGTTTGAGGTGTGTGTTCTATTCGTAGATATACAAATAAATGTGCGTTAAATAGTTTCGTCAAAAAAAATAGTAGCAGTAACTCGCTGCAACGATGTGAAGTTGTCGCTATAAACGTATTTTATGCTGTAATAGAATGCAAAATATGTTTCAGCTTCTGTAAGAATTTGTTTGCAAAAAGTATTAACTACGTGCATCGTACTTGCACTTAGCATCATCTTTGGGCTACCAAATTATAAGGTAGATTTGCACTGGAAATCTATCATTTTGCATCATTTCTCTGAAACTGTGGAACCCTACTACGCTAACCTTGGCACTTAAGTAATAATGTCAGAAATAATGTTTTTTTATTATTTTTTTTAAATGAGGTGTTAGACACATTTTGTGTTTTCAGTTTTTGAGCCATGACATTTATTCGTATTGAACTATCAAAATAATTTTCTCTTCGACAAAGCATAGGATGCATTATATATAAACTGCTTGACATAAAAAATAACATAATCTTTCATTAATTTATCATGCAGAATCATTGCAAGTGAATTATAGGTTAACTTTCAAAAATCATCATGCAATGATTCTACGTGACAAATTAATGTAATATTTTATTATTTATGTCAAGCAGTTTATCTAGAATGTATCCTATGCTTTGTCGAAGAGACAATTTTGATAATATAACTTGAATAAATATTATGACTCAAAAACTGAAAGTACAATAAAATTATCTAACACTCCCCCTTAAAATACGGTCACTTACGTTCATAATGACGGCCGAATACGCAGGGTTTTGTTAGATTGCAGTAACGCGTAGTGTAAACAAGTAGAAACATGCTAGTCATGAAACATATCAGTTCATTAACTGATGTAAAAATGCTACAGCGATACGAGTCATTTTGGAAAGATTTTATTGCTACCGAAATTTTCTTGGTTTAAATGACTTTACAGTTGACGATTAAGTCCTGCCTGTCATATTAGTCTAAATATATTTATAGAAATTATTTGCATCTAAACTAAGTGAAGAAAGCTCAACAAATACAATGCTAATATATGGTTTTAAGTTTCGGAACTTTTTTGTGGAATATATCCCGTGGAAGTGAAGAATTAAAATGAAAGGACTTGAAAGGGAAAAGTTGGAGGTTCTTGGAATGTCTGCGACTCTGAAGGCAATTAGAAATTTTCCTCGTCCTCTCCATTTACACCCTTCTCACTTCTCACCTTCCTTCTCTGTGTCTCCCTACACATCTTCTCTGCTGTCTTACTTCAAATCTCGAGGAAAAAAGTCACTTTTTTTTGTAAAAAAAAAATATTGGACATCAATTGAGATTACTAGCCGAACACTTCTGTTCTTCCCCCTGGAAAGAAAAGTGAATTTTTTTTGTAATAAGATATCGACAATGGGAAAGAATTGCCCAGAGCGGACCATGCAAGGTACCTCACGTTCCTCAATTCTTCCATTCGGCAGCCATGTAATCTTATTGAAAGTGCATACTTCAACACTTCCTGTGTTACAACACAGAGTTAGTTATTGTTTCGGTCACATGTGTCATGTTTTTATTTAGTAGGCCTACACATGAAATATCTATAGCCGCTACACTCTTAACCATCGTAAAAAAGCATTCATTCACTCTGCACCTTCTTGTGTTCTTATAAGAGGTGTGTGTACCGGTTTCAAATGTCCACGTTTGACTCGTGGGAACAGCGGAGTGATAGGAGCCACAGTATCACGCTCGACGGGAAACATGTTGCCTGTATTCACAGCGCGCTAACTATGGCGTGCAAGGTTTTCCTATCATATGGCACTTCAAGCGGTGAACCTAATGACTTATTTTAGGATAGCGTAAAGGGAAGGCCAACACATGCATCTAGTTTTGCACTTTACGAATTCAGGAGGTAATATTCGGAGTTACAGCAGCCGTTTTTTAGAAATTTCGAAAGCTCAAAAAATCGTGTTTCTAACAAGCGTGCTGAATTTTTATAATTATATGGGCCGAAGCATAGTTTCAAGTTTGTGTTCTTTCCGTAGGTAAACGCGATATGAATAAGTTAATTGCTTTCGCGTAAAAAATTACGCGTAATACGCTACAACATCAACATCCGTGAATCAAGCGAGGACATCTCTTAAGAGTCCCGCCTACCTGCCATGAAAGTTGTGATGCAGAGGTTCAGGAGAATCGTTTTTTTCACAGAAAATATTAGTCGTGAGATTGTGTGTTTGAAATATAACATATATTAAGGCACCTCACACTAAGGGTAAATGGTTTAAGTTCTATCAGTTTCTTAAGTAATTAGAAACTAGGGTCTTAACATTCCAAATTAGTGCCTTTTCCGGCTTGTGTAATGCCGTTATTTTTGTTAGTTTTACTTAAAACCATTTAACCTTAGTAGATATATCCTTTAGCTTTCGATCCCGTGACTGTTTGTACCTTGTAACAACTGAAAATTTTGAGGAAATCTTGTTCTGGTAATATGTGTCCTGCGCAAATATGCAGCCAGTGTTGTGGAAAATTGAAGGATTTGCGAGACCGAGACGAGAGGACAACAGAGAGAAAGAGAGAGACAACCTCCTCCACAACAGGGGTTGACCCAATCCCGCTATTGTGGGGGAAAACTCCATGTTCATGTGGTCGAACGGCCGCTAAGGCGCTATGTAGGCGGGCCCCTTAAGAGCGCATAGAGGCGATGTGGGAATTGGGGAGTGGGCAGTAGTCAACTCTAGTGATTCAGGTTCCGCCCACGCCAAATAGTTGCAGAGGAGGAAAACACTTACGGGCGTTGGGCCCGTAAAATTTATTTTTTATATATAAATTTGTGCCAAACACTGTTAAAACTTTTAAACGTCTGTTAACATGTCATTTGCCGACATAAAAAATAGACCCCATAGATTTTGCATAATCACTCATCACCGTTACAAAATGACCGTTGCGGTGTGGAGAAAAAAAAAAGTAACTATTAGAAAAAAAATTACAGAAACGGCAAGTCAGCGTATCAATGCATGTCGAGATGTGTTTGACAAAATTTAGTTATGAAAAATTCAGTGACAGCCACAACTCAATTTAATACTAAAATTTACCCGTATTTATACATTTCTTAAAAAATATAAAAATGTATCCCTATGTAATCGCAAAGTAGCTCATGTTTCTGCAAGGGGTTCAACGCCTTAAGGGTGCGGTATACCGCAATTTTCATCACCGTCTTTTTATTTTTATATTTGTACCAGTTATTTTTTTTTTCTGGTTTAGACACAGAATGTGACTAAATTTATCTCTTACAAAAATGTTTTATTTCACATAGTTTTTGCGCAATGGCTTGTTAAAGCCAACATTTGCATGTTTCCATTTTAAGGACAACACTAAAACCAACTTACTTACAAACCATAAAAAATTCACCGTGAATAACGATGTTGTAAGCTATAAATTCAGCTATTCTAAACTACGCAATAATATTTTTGTGTTTAAAAAAATTATCGAATTTTTTAAATTTGTATTTTAAATGTACGCATTTTTATTTAAATACAAAACATTTTTATTCCTTGTTTTTATGTACGTGACATTGTAGCCTGCAATGTCTTTATCCGCTGTGATTTTTTTTCAGTTTGATGTGTAAATTGGTTTAGTGTAGTCGTTGAAAAGGAAACATGCAAATTTTTACTTTAATAACGAGCCATTACGCAAAGACTGTACGAGATAAAGAAATTTTAAAGAGAGAAATTTAGTCAAATTTCGTAAACCATTTTTGGGGCATTTCCCGACTTTTCCAACTTCAAGTGTCCTAGGCCCTATATCAAATGAAGTGTCTCGATGTCATCTACGTCAATATGGAAAGCTTTAAACTGACTTATGAATCACTCTGTATAGCGAATGCAGTACCGAAATGAATAGTTGGAAAGGGCACAGGTGGTGTGAACCTATAAAAGTATAAGTTAGCGCGGAGGCATCTATTATCAACGGTTATTGAGATGTATAGGCAGTGATACGTATTCTCGGATCATAGCTACGGCTGCTTATACCGCCAATATCATAGCTACGGATAAGTAACTCAGTGAGGCGAATCTAAGTGTACTTCGTGCTTGTTCCACTTTAAACGCTAGATATCTTAAAGCTTAGTCATTTTTCTTTCAACCACCAAGGTAGGCTTGAATTGTCTCAAATATCTTACAACTTCGTATTGATACCGCGAAACATCAACGTACGAACTGTATGGCCTACGGCTGAACATTTTTTTTAATGCCTTAACAATAATTTACTAACGTATAGACAAGCAAAAATATTGTCTACTGAAAGGAGACAGATCCTTTGACAATCAAGTTGATGACAAAAAAAAAAAAAGTACAACGTCTTAAGAGTGCGTGATAGATACTTTAGTAATTGACCCTGAAAACATTAATTTATTTCTACGCTTTTTTCGAAGCCAATATGGATAAAATACTCAAGGACAATCCTAGATAATGGTATTTGCCACCTTTATGAGTAAATATTTATCCATAATTACTAATTCGTTACGCGTGATCTCGTGGACCGCAGTTGAATGCACGAGGTTCAGACGTCAGAGATTGTGCCTCAGAAGTTCATAACACTGGAAACAATTTAGTTTAAAACGTTGGCTAAAACTATTTCCTAGGATTGCTATTGTTTAATTTTCGCAAATTGGCTTCAAGAAATCTACAGTTATAGATTAGTGCTTTCAGCGTTGAATTATGTACCATGCCCTTTTAAGGTTGTTCAAGTGCGATAAAATCATAATTTTAAATTTTTATGGAATATTGTTAGTTTTGTAGACGATACCTGTGAGTACAGTTTCCTCGTACAAAACAATTTTAGCTCTCGTAGTTTTCTTATAACGGTGCGTCAAAGTCAAAATTTGCTTGTTCCGCTGATTCAATTTATTGAAATTGCTCCATCCATAGACGTGAGTCAGAGAATATTCACTAATTCAGACTTAGGGCCAGTTTCACCAACGAAGTTTAACTTTACCACAAAGCGAGATTAACAAAACTCGATGAAGAGCTAAACGTGAGTTTAAGTTAAGAGGTGCGTTCCACCAACAACACAGCGAGTTTAAGTTACCAGAGATTAGTTAAACTTGGCTGCACGATGGGTTGTGTGAGCTGAGTTGCCTTAATTGTGTCGGAAATACCCGAACACTTGTCGGAAATTGCCGAATGTGTTTTTGTGAAGGATTTCATTTGGAAACTTTGTTACAACGTTCTTGAGGGGTAGGAGGGAGTGATTGCATCATACTATCTAGGGGGGGGGGATACAGCTAGGGGGCTAGGTACCCCTGGATAACTTTGGAGCAAAGAAAGAAAGACTAGGGGAAGATAATCCAGCAAATATAATTTACATTATTTTATTGCTGTAAATGCAAATGTTTATCTACACACAATTGTTTAATTATTTTCTCGTCTGTATATTTTTTGCTAACCTGAAAGTACCAAACGTTTAACTGAACCTCATCATACACTGTAAAAAAAATGTTTTGTTATTTTACAAAGAAAATCTTTGGAAACCCAGTTGCCAAAGAAATTCTTTGTAAAACTACAGTAGTTGTCCTAGTAATAAAATACTAAGTATGTGTTTGTAAAATTACAAGGAATATCCTTGTAGCTGTACTTTCAATAAGGAAAAAAAAAATTTGAATGCTCACTGTACTTTTAAATAACACTGAACTTATTTATCAAATGACTTTTGAATAAAAGACGCTTACATGCAATTATTTTGAAAATTAAAAAAATTTGGAAGTTGTAAGCGTCGAACCACTCCTCCCGCTCTCAGAACCTATGCATCTTACCTCTAGACCACTGTGACTTCTGTTCTGTTGTTGTATGTATCAATTAAAGTGAATGGACCGATTGTTTTGACAAGTGGAAATGTATTTAGAAGTCTGTATCATCATACACATTAAAATAATGATTTATTTCTCTAATCCTACGAGGCAGATACACAGGTATAAAGTCTTCATCGTCTGTATTATCTTCAAATACCAAATTATACAGTGCTCGCGCCATTTTATTATGAACTTAAGCGAGATTAGTGACGTTACCCAGCCAAAATCGAGCAGTTAAATTTAATCGAGATTAAGTACCGAGTAATCTAGATTAAATCGCTTAAACTTGGTTGGTGAAACCGAACCTTAGAGTGTGTCAAGACAAGCTAGAAGCAATTATATATATATATACAACCGTCTACTGGTTGCTGTATTTCCTCCCACCACCGCCCTATTGTCAGACACGCCCTATGGTAAACTGTGCGGTGTTCACTATTGGCTAATAGTCGAGCAATATAAGGGAACGCAAGCTACTTATGCAGCACGTAAAGCCGTACTCATTGGTCAACCTCTCAATCCAGTCCACTATCCGTACTCGTTATTTGGTTTATTTTACAAACTGTATATTTCAGTTGCGAAGTTTCTTGTCGGAGGATACATATTTGACTTGATGGCTTATAGAGCACTAACGAAACAGATAACTTTCGTAACAAATTATTTTTCCTAAGGTATATGAAGTTTGACATTCGTGTATCCGGAGTGAGGCTCGGGCATAGGCTTGCGAGTCTACTAATAAGAGAGACTTTAGCGTGTTGTTAAGACTAGAGACGTGCAAAATTCGCGTTATCATTTGGTATCAGACTAAACTTCACTTTCCTATACATAACAAAGCATAATCTGCGCTTCAATTGGCCACGAACTTTTATGTGTTGTCATTTACGTGTGTTACGTCTTTACAAAGATCGGCCTCTCTACCGTGTAAGTATTCTCCGCGGCAAGTCACGACAATATCGGCCAGCGGGAGACGTCGAACGAGCCTATAGTCACTTGGAGTCTAGTCAGCTGTCAGAAAATAATGCGAATTTAGCATGTCTCTAGTTATGACAAAACAGAGGGTTGTTGAAGAAATATTCTTATGTGATATCTTTAAAAACGTAATGTCTACATGTAGAACAGTCTTCCGTAGGAACAAAATACAGTGAAAGATTCTTTGCAAGACATCCTTAACTTGCAGAAAATGAGTGTTTGACGTGTTCTGGCTGAAGGAAGATCCTCTCACTCAACTGCGAGAACGCATGGCAGTTCGGCTTCTGTACTGTCATATCTTCTACGACCCGTACGAGGGGAGGAAGCAAGCCTGGGGCTCTCAGAAAGCGTTCAATTTACCGCGCGGACCAGCTAGATGGTTTCCGCAACCTTGGCTTCGCAAGCTGAAGCCGGGCTTCGTCTTTCTGCCCTTCCTTTACCTCCTACCTGCTTCGCTTAGCCCTTCCCTCTCTTCCCTGTTTCTCACTCTCTCTCTCTCTGGCCCCACCCACCCCCTCCTCATCTCTAGCAAGGAGAACGGGCGTGATCTGTTTCTAATAGTCCCCTCACACCCTCCACAGCCGGCGGCGCAAGATTCATGTAGAACACGTGCGCGGATTATGTCGGCACACTCGTAGGGAATAAATAATTTCATAATGAGAACGCCGCGCAGGGGACGGCATGAGAAGGGATGGAGGTCGCAGAGGGGAGGGGGTTGGTACTGGACGGGCGCTGATTTCAAAACTGGGTGTGAATGCTTCCAGACCTTCATCGTGGCAGTACCTAGCACCTGTGGCACTTGTCGACGATGTGTACGAGTATACTGCCGTCATTTACCCTCCGTAGTTCGCCGTTAAGGGCATTGGACCCCTAAAATTTAATTTTTTTTTATATTTGTGCCAAAAACTGTTCAACTTTTGCACATCATTTTCTCAAACAAAAAAAAATTTGCCCTATAGTTTTTGCACAATCACCCATCAAAGTCACAAAATGGGTGTAGCCAAAATAAAAAAAACACATTAACTAATGAATTCAAAACTACAAGAACTGAAAGCCAGTCTATCAATGCATTTTATGACATGTTTCATTTGAGAAAAGTTAGTTTCGAAAATTTCAGTAGTAGCCAAAAGTCGAAGTTATGCAAAAATGTACTAATTATAATCAACATTTTTAAAAAAAAAATACAAAAATAAATCGCTTTGTGCTTACAAAAGTGTCGTGAAGTAGCTCATATCGTTTAGTACCAATATTAATTATTGTTTCTGCAAGTTATTTTTTTTATTTTTTCTACACCGCGACTGATTATGCTATAACTATGGGACCTATTTTTTTATTTGGAGAAATTGCATGTTATATTATGTAGAAAAGTTGAAAAGTGTTCGGCACAAATATAAAATTTTGAATTTGGCGGGTCCAACGTCTTTAAGGGCCTCGCCTATTACGCGCTTCAAATACGTTGCAGCGTGTTCGTAAATACCTTTTTTTACGAAACTAGTCCACATATGCCCACTTTGTCAATGTTGAAAAGAAAATACACTTCAAACGATGACTGAAGGGTTGGTTACATTCAACAATCACATAGATTAGAAAAAATAATTTCTGAGCTCTTCAAAATGGTTAAAAACAACTTTTCCAACATGTTATACTAGAAAATAATACAATATTCGCGTGAAACTATCGTAGAAACATGCAAAGGATTGGCTCAAAACTTTCCACCAATAAAAATATAGGGTCACCACTGGTCAATCAGTGTATTAGTATTGCGGTAGAGGTGATACCGCACCAGATGGGTTTGCCGTAGCTTCGGCCTATCATAGTATTTTGTCGTGTAGTAAAAGAATTATAAGCAAATAAAATTACGATCAAAATTGAAAATCTTAATTTTAACTCATGTACGACTCAACTTTCGCTGACTTATCTGTACAATGCAGTATTTTTTTGCATTTTATGTGACGGTAAGTTAGTTTCCCATACAAATTAGTGAACATAACCACGCACACCCCTGGTTAACTTACCTGTAGAGTTTTTGCGCTGAAATACAGGAGGTACAGAACTTTATGTAAGTTATTATTAATAACAAATAGAGGTCTAATGAGGCAGACAGTTCGAATAAAGTATTACGTTAATTATGTGAATTTTTTTATGTATTTCAACATACAAACGAACATTTTCATCCAGCGAGTCTAATTGTCTGCAGGTCAAAATAAGCGTTGATATTGACAGCACTGCGTGAGAAACACAGCAGAAATTTTACTTTTGGTTTTTCTCTTGATTTTATTGAAAGTTTTGTACGTTATTCGAAATTGAACATGTGTTGTACCGTAACTACAAGCAGAAAGAGAGGATAGTTTTAAAGTTTTTAATTATGCAGTCTTACGACCTACAGAAGTGTATGAACTGAAATAAATGAGATAAAAAGTTGAATTTTGCCTAATTTTGAAGAAAAATAGCCTACTTATAATTTTACGTATCAAACTTTTTTTAAGTTTTTTAATTGTTTTCATTAATTAAACGTAAATTATATAAACGTCTAAATTAGTACGTTTAGAAAATGTAAATAATATGTTTCTTAGCTCACTAATACATTTTACGCATCATTTTTACCTGTCGCATGAAACACATTGTGATGTTTTATAAAAAATACGTCTTATATCATGTAAGTATGTCTATGGATGTGTAGGCCTATATGTTTGCATATATGTAGCTGATGGTTTATTAGTTTCAAAGAACGTAATACAGAAAATCCTCTATAACAGAAAGCAGTTTAACACATCCTTTCACGTAAATGCACAATTACTAGTGCAGTTACATGTATATAAATAAAATTATATACGTATGTGTACTTGGATATGTAAATGTATAAACATAATGCATATACACGCGTAGATATGCCTATGTTGCCTGCATGCAATTTTGTACCGTACTTATTATTGGTCGTCTGGATTTTCTATATTGAATTCAACTGTTACTGCCTTCCAGAAATATTCAGAGGTATAACTTGGTCTGCGAGATATTTTATGCATTCATCCCAAGCCTTTAATCCCGTTTCTTTTTTACTATTTTCCTTTCATTTTCATACTCCACTTTTCATCTTCAATCGCGGCGGTGTATAAATCCTTCGGTTCTGATCTAATTTCTCCATCTCGCATTCATTTCCGATATTTTATTCTTTTGTAGGCAAGCCATCTTACACTCAGGTTATATAGCAGTTAGACATTAAAAGATATTTCGTTTGTGTTCGGTCCTTTTATTCCTTGTTCTGTTTCTACGAAGCAGCTTGGATAACAATCACTTCAAGTAATCTGTGGCACGTTAAATTCCTGCTATTGTTTCTGTTGTAAGCTACATATAAACTGTGAGTTCAGCTTATGAATTGGCATATTTTTACCAATCGTAAAATGTTACATTCAACGATTACTTCCTTCGTAAATAATTATTGCCCTCTCGTAGCAGGTAAGTGATAATGCGAGCATTAATGGTCTGAAAGTTAAGTTTCTTTTGGATCGTTCGAATCTAAATTATTATGGCAATGTCGATACAAATAAACTAACAAGTTTCGAAAAGTGACATACTGAAAACAAGTATCGTATCATTTATTTGGCGTTTGATTGATTGCCTGTTTTAAGACTTCATTCAAACATTCGTGTTATCACACATGCATACGCGCAGTACCGAGTAAACTCTGATTGAATGTGTGGAATGTAACTAACCTCTCAATCTGCGTTTGTGCATAGGTGCTTCATGGAAAGCGCTTCACGATATATGTGGCCTATAAGCCACATATATCTGTTGTATATGTATAATTGTGCATAGTTTGATCTGGACGGCAGTAATGCTGAAGGGCGCTGCCAACATGACAGTCCTAGCGTAGGGACAGTTTTTAATTATTATATTATCAAGGCTCAGTCACCTTTCAACTTACTGCTTTCGGACAACAAACATGTTCTGCATCGAAATGAGGGAAATTTTGTTACATGAATTTTTCCGGGTATTAACATAAAGCTTTAAAGATCATACTGAGACAAATGGTCTTGTCTCAAGGTTTTGTACCGTGTTGCAGTTGGCAACCTTGGCCCCCAGAAAGTTACTAACGAGTTTGTGTCTGTATATTCAATATTTACAGTTAATATTCTAAAGGGCACATTTGCGTGATATTTTTATAATACGTTGTATGGTATTGTATTTAAAATAGGGTTAGTTAATTATGTAAGAGGTTTTATAGTTTATATTATAGCCCACAAATCCTGCCCACAAAAATAAGTTTCCGTTAGTGCCCGCGATGAGCGCTGTGTGTGTGACAGAACAGCAGGGACTTGGGTAGCAGCGAGCAAGACGGTAAGACGTTAGTGACTATGCCGGTGTTTGACGGCCGTCAAGATGTCTAGTTGGCACGGGTTATTGAATTTGGTGGAAGCATGTGGCTTCGCGAATTGCTATGTGAGCAATTGACGTGCTTCAACGTAACTCTCGGCAAGGGCTACAAGGAACAAGAATTACGGCAAACACTTTGTACGTCAATATCGACAGCAACGTAACATTTGCGGCATCGCTTGTCAGGAAAATGGGACTGCTACTCATCGCGACCACTCCAACATGCAAATACGTGGACTGGACGAACTTCAGTTAATAAGGTATGCGTCTGTCACTATACGTAAGCCAATTTATCGGGCTGGACTTTGCGTGTTGTCAAGAACGTAATATCACCTGCATATTAATGGCACTCTGAAGTTAATAGAACTGGTAGCTTCGATTATTTGTGGGCACGGACTGACATTGAATATTCTCTTCACTATTCACCTCTTTAATTATTGCGCCGGTTCTTAACCAGTATGAACAGTACTGAGAGATTGTGTAATTTAAATGTAAATTAGTTTGTTATATTAAAGCATTTAAATATAATGTTTTTCTTCTACTCTTTTTAAGCTCAGAAACCGTAATTAGCTCAAATGGCCCTTACGGTGATGTGCCCTTTAACATCAAAGTTTGTGTTGACTTGTGTAATAACTCAAGGGTGAGGCAAGTGTGGTCACATACCCACGTAAGAGGGCATGTCGTCACAGTACATGCATGTGTTTCGTATCAAAATGTAACAAAAATGTCGATAGTGACATGTATTTACGTTTAGATATGCGACTAAATTTGATTTAGTTGAATATAACATAAATCCCTGTCGTTTCTCCTTCAACGGCTCTAGGATAGGCACCAACAGTAGACCAAATTTGGCTCTTATCCCGAGTAGGTTCTAAACCTGAAACATAGACACCTGTCTATTTCTCGTTCCAGACTTTTCATCTTACCTCAATTTTTTTTTGTAATACTGTACAATCATCATTGTTTCTCTATCTTGCGAGTCATTAAAACTCTTTGGCGTATTTCGGACAGCTAAGTTTGTCTTCTCGAATGTCCTGTAGTGTTGTCTTTCGTTAATGACAACAGACAGTATATTTAATTAATTTCAGAATAACGCTGCCAACATAAGAATGCTAGAGAAATCCTAGCTTTTCTCTGTGATGAACATATTTTGGTAGACGTGAACTATAAAGGTACAATTACGAAACTATAACATAATCGGCGCCGCGGTGGCCGAATGGTCAGATCATTCGACTCCGGGTTCGATTGCCGTCGGGGTCAGTCTCCGTATTTGCGCATGTAAGAATCTTCCCGGACGATGCCGTTGGTCGGCGGGTTTTCTCGGGGGTTCTCCCGTTTCTCCCGCCCTTTCATTCTGGTACCGCTCCATATTTACCTCGTCACCCCCACCAGCGCTAAAGACCTCGTTGTTAAGCGCTGACCAAAATATCTCGCTCACTCACTCATATAACATAATCAAAACTTCAATATATTCATAGTATAAATTTAATGTGAACAGAAAAGTAATTATATTGATGTAATATTGGCATATTTCCTTCCATAAAACTGTAAAAATATATGTGAAGGTATAGTCATATACAGGATGATTACAGTTTTATTTGCTTTAATAATATAATGGTATGTTTTGAATGTTGTGTAAACGGTAGCGCACAATAGTAGCGCGATCATAGGCTGGGAGCTGTAAGGTCGATTGTTCCTTGCTTGCTACATACGTCACCACCCCTAAGCACAGAGAGGCCAAATAGTGTCAGTCTTACCGTCGAGGACAGCTGTTAAAGTCGTATCTCTCACCTACGTAAGTCACGTGTTGGGCATGTGTGTCCAGCATAGTTCTCATTCTAAACTGGCATACATCGTTATGCGCTATACATAGGGACCCCCAATTTTCGCGAAAAGAATTTTGCCTCACTTTGTTTCAGTGACTTAACGTGCACGTCTGCAGCTCTGCTTCATAATCAGTGGTTGGACGTCTTAGCTCTGACGTGTCTTGGGGGTTTTACTGGCAAACCACAGACTTGTGACGTAATAACGTTATTGTGATTGGCGAAGTCAAATGAGAGACATCACTTCACAAAGACATGCTGCCAATAGCCATGAAGTAGAACTGCAGATGTGCACGTAAGTCACTGAAACAAAGTGGGGCAAAATTCTTTTCGCGAAAATCAGGGGTCCCTGTCTATACACAGAGACCTAAAAACTTCGCGTTTTCATTTGGGCACAAACTAGAATTCCAACTGTAAGTTTGTGTTACGTTCGCAACAGGCCTTTGACTTATTTGACATCTCCTGGAAGTCTCTCAGCCAATAGAAAACGTGTAACTAATACTATAGAGATGATGGTTTATCGCGGGAAAAGTTGACTGTTTGATGGATTTCAATACACGTCCAGCTTACCAGATGATTACTGGCTTTAGCTTGTACGTGGAGCTGTTGCCCTATTTGACTGAGCCAATAAGAATCCCGATATTGTAATATTGGATGCCTGGTATTGGTCTGCAGACAGCTACGTTGTGTCAGTGTTTTCAAGGCTATCTTGGCACAAAACATTTTCACGATATACCATCATCTCTACAATACACAAATATATCACTTCAACAACAAGCAGCTACTGAGTATCTGACCTCCGCTTCAATTCAGAAATATTCTTGCAGGCTAACCTACACGTCATTGAACCCTCAAATTTTTCCTGTCTCTGTATACAGTATAAGTTTGCCTAAGTTTGACATTTCTCTTCTGACAACGATGCCAAGCAGATTCACTGTGTGGACCTTCAAACCACCCTTACTTCTTGGAAAAACAGGGTCTCTGTAATAGTGTTTACACACACTCTTCTTAGAAGAGAAATTCCACCGAATATGGCCCAGTTCTCAATATGGCCTACTAGTCGCCATTGTGTGGTAATGCCGAGATCTATGTGGGATCCATACATACCAGTCTCCAGTATGAACATACACCATACATAAATATCTGTCTTACATCATCCATGTGTTATATTAGTGATTTAATTAATGCCTTAGGCACACATGATTTGTGAACCTTAAGCGGGCCATATTCGGTACAAGTACCTTATTTCTCAGAAGAAAATGTCACAAACAGGCAAACTTATACTGTATATATATTGTACGCGTTGGCCGACTGCACCGTATATGTAATGTTGTGGGTAGATGACATGAGCTTCGTCTGATCCAGGAAGCCACTCCCAGCAGAGATAGCTGCAGATCCTGGCGTGGTCCTTGCTCAGGCGGTGGAGGGGAGGTGTCTGATGCGCGCCGGATATAAATCAAGTCGCTAGAGCTGACCTGAATGGCTCGGCGATCCACACTGGCAGAGTGCCCTGCGTACAGAGATATATTTACTGGGCGCCCTATAGGGCACGTACCATTCCTACCTTTTTAATTTGTTTAAAGTTTGAAATAACATTCGCATTTTACATTGACCTGACATAGCTAAATTGTGTTTTCTAGTTTACACTAAGCAGGTATTCAAATTGTTGAAAGAAGTCCTTCGCCTGGCGAATATACCGTGGCGTAACTTGTTCTGTATTCCCTTGCTACGCGAAACTGTCGGTTTTTATTTAAGAAGTATCGCGGGTTAATTAAGATTAACTGTATGTTATAGTATTTTGTGAATATGTGTGTAGCTTTTAGTTTCATGTACCCGCTATTACTTACTAAATTACACTATTTACTGTTGTGTGACTCGTCGGATTCAGATCCTTACAACTTCGCTATGATTTACTCCTATATAAACGGCCGTTGTAGAGAGACCAAATAAATTCTTCGTCCCGTATAACTTTTAGCGCCTTGCACGAAAAATATCGTCTTTATCTCATATGAGGTACACTATGCACAAACAATTCTCTATGCAATTTATTGCGTGATCGACTTTTCACGCGAATATTACATGAATTCTGGATCGTAAACAAGTTACTTTAGACGGCTAATTTTGTTTGTTAAGGAAACTAACTACGAACAGTTTTATTGCCTGTATT
>PNEQ01122163.1:15813-35004 GCA_003012365.1 Medauroidea extradentata
ATATATATATATATATATATATATATATATATATATATATATATATATATATATATATATATATATATATTGGCCAGGTTGAAAACTGTTGGTTAAATTTTAAATGTTCAGTAAATGGTGAGTCAGGTCAGATTGTGTTATCCTGTGGTAACGGTTTACAGTGAATAAAGTTCAAGATGTGTTTTCAATTTGCATGTGAACTAAATATAATGGGAGTAATGCTAACCTAAAAATAGGCTTTAAAGTTAAATTTCCTTAAATTAAATAAATTACTTGGCACTAAGCAGCTCAATACTGAGTAGTGCCTGAAAAAAATGAAAGATATTAATCCTCAGTAAATTTGTTCGTTAATACCTTCGTCCATGCGTTGTTCAAACGAGTAGCATTATTTGTGCTGTGTTCACTTTACGAACGAATTGAAAAACTCATTTTAGACATATTTTTTTAGTAAGTTGTCATCACACAAAATAAACACTTTATGTTCTGACTCATCATTAGAATATTTTAAATTATTTGATAAACAGTTAAATAAGTGTGTGGCTAGGTCATAATTATCATAAAATGTGTTTTCTAAGAAGACTTTCGGTTATAATGTGTTAGCATTTGACTCCCGAATAAGTTTGTTTAGGACAAATCAGATTATGTGTAACCTAGTTGACAAAACAATTTTGTTGAGTCAACATAGCTGGCCCTGCGGATTGGTGGTTGCTTTATTTAGCCCTAACTCTAAACGCTACATGGTTTACTTACACAAGCACAATTGTATGTAAGGTTGGCTGTATGTCAATCACTATGTATGCGAGACATTTCTGAGTTCTTGAATACTAAATATCTAAGTAGAACTGCAAAATCTGTCTCTTTCACAAAGAGAAATTTCGGAGAGATTATTTTCTAATTAAGTTTCTTCAAAGTTAAAGGCTAACGAACCAACCTCTCGTAATAGAAGCCGTTTCCCGCTATTGCAAAGAAGTCTTTGATATAGGCCTATGAATTATTTAATTTTCAAAAACCGCGCTGCTTCTGTAGTCCGTAGCAGTTTAGAAGACAGATGCCAAAAATCTGTTTTCTTTAATCGCAGCGTACATAATTATATTTGTGTTCGACAGTAAAAATGTAACATTTTCAGCACTCATTTCGATTATACGACATAGACTATGGCATTCACTAATTTACTACGAAGCAACGCTGCGTCGTCGTCTAATAAAAAAAATTCCTGTACACGTAAGGTAAGATAGTTACACGTGAAAAAACTTGACTTGTCAATTTTAAGGGGATATCGTGATATTTTAAATGTTATTCTTTGTCATGAGACGAACAATTACCGTACTGATGCAAAAATTATGTCCGTTGGAGACTCGACCCTACTTACAGTCAATGTTAGGCCGTGTCTTTGCGAGTATGCTGTATTGCAGCACCAATTTGAATCTTCAGAATTTAAATATGTACCAGTTGTACTGCTGCTTTTGTTACGCGTGTTTTTTTACGAAGCTGTTTTAAGTATCAGAGTTATTTGAATTATGCTGCGTATTTTATACTTTTCACGTGGTTTAAGATGCCCTAATTACTAACTAATTTCCACAAATTTAGCGTAAAAGCTCAAGTTATGTTTAACATATAGCATTTTCTTGAGCGTTAGCCGTCTTTGAAAAAATAAGTACCAAATAATCTTGTTACATAGAACGCAACACAGGCACATCACATCAGGTATAATATGCATATAGGAATAACGCAATGTTATGCTAATTGTGCTACTGTGTGTGCGTGCAGCGAGACCCCTAAAACTTTTTTTATAACGATAACTTGGTACGTCTCGGTGGGGTCGCTGCAGGTTTTCGTATGTGAGAACGTGGCAGGCATTGTCTTTGCCAGGTGGATTTTCTCGTTGTACTCTTCTTTCTGCATCCTTATCATTACATTCCTGAATAAGCCATTGAGACCTCCCTGTTAAAACTTGATCGGCACAAAAAAAGTTAGTATTTTTAATGTAGCTACAGCCCTAATATGTACTGTTATAAATGTGTGGATCATGTAGTTAAGGCATAATAGTGCCTACTTAATGCACTGTGTAAAATTTATTTCATACTATTAGCAAAGATTTCTTGCACCAATACAGTTGTATATTGTAAACATTAAAACTCCAAGTGAGTAAAGAGATATTTATCTCAAGTACAATGCCGCATCATTTCTCGCAGATAATTTGTCTGTTATCAGACAAAAGTTGTAAACTCGGCTAGACGATAGTACAAACTCGCTCTATCTCTTCTTTGAAAATATAACCATTTTATGTGTTTAAAAAAAATACGGAGTCTTAGTTACCTATAGTAATTAGGAAGTGAACCACATAGGCTGAGAATGTGTTAGCGGGTATTTTAATATTTGCTTACATTTGTTTACTGTTTTGTTGTGTGTAATCTTAATAGGAAATATACTAGTTATTTGCTGATTTCAGTCTTACATCAGTAAATACAGATAACAGCCAGCTCATCATGTTTCAAAAATTCGGTTAAGTAATTACTTATGACACTTCTGGCTCTGAATTTCAAAATTAAGAAATTCGAGTTAGTTACAAAAAGGACAACATAAAATCCAGAAAACTATTTATTTACGGGAAAAGTGGTACTATATTTTCGTAACTTAGCTGAGTTTGAAGTTAGGTTTCATGCTCGCCTGTAGTTTTCTGTGTAAGTTTTTGTGAGAGCTGACGTAACGTAGTTTGTCGACGGTGTTAGTTACACAGTAACCACGCATACAGGTAGGGCGAGCTCCACGGATGCTGCTGTAAGGATCTAGACACGACGCTCAGGCCGGCTGCTACAAAGACCCGTCTTATCTTCTTCCCGCCTCTATCCTGCAATCCTTCCTCCCTAATCCCGTATTCCCGTATCCTGGAGCTCTCCTGATGTAGCACCTTGCTTTTATATCCTTCCATGCCCCGCGCCACCGTCGTCTCCTGCGCTACTACAACGTATTCTTTCTTCTCACAAGACGCTAGCATTTAAATTGTTCTTTATGCTCAGTTACATGAGATCTTTTGAATAAAATACTATATGAATATCCTGGGCCGCAGGCAGGATTTCCGGCCCACACACTAGAAACGTTAGGCGACCCATACAACCCCTAATGTACCCATCTTTTTTTATCATTATTGGGTTTTCTTTTTTACTTCTTCACTTTTAATGCTGTATATCATTTTTTAATTTGTTTAAAGATATTAATTAAATAATACGAATAAAATTTAAAAAAAGAAAAGAAAAAACGCCCGACTCCAGGCCACTTACGGTCGTGAGCTCTATTTGTCCATCCTCCGCTCTTACAGGTTACCTTCTAATATATTTTTATTGTAACCACACTGAGGGTAATATAACAACTAATCACTCGAGGGAGGTCTCTTATCAGCTTCTTACTGGTCGCTTTCGACGCTAGTGTGGAAACAAAATTTTAAATAATGTTTTTTTTTTTTTACGTAAACTGGTTATAGTGAGTTGTTAACGATGGGTCAAGTGAGCTTTGTGGTAACGGTAACCAGGATACATTCCACTGTGTTTTTGTAAAACAACTGCCGAGGATCAAGTCACTATTGCGTCTTACAAACCCACCAGTCTTGTGGCAAGTAGTGCCACAAGGACTCAGCTGAAACACAAGACATCAGCTCGGTAATGAAAACTAGCCTTAGTTCTGTATTGTCTCAGATCACAGCCGTCTTGAGTAGGTCGAGGTCTTCGATGTGACAACCCTGTCAGGAGTGGTCACTGACCTCTGCAACGACAATGACTAGGACAGACTAAAGAACCAGGCAAAGTCATTGTCGCTCCAGTGGTGCCAAATTGACCAGGTAATCTTGGCACGTGGTGCAGTAAATATCCGGTATCCGCCACAATATCCTGGTATTTTAACAGAAAGACACGTATTTGAAGATTTATCGGTCGTTGCTTAATATACCTTGTGAACCACGATAGGGAGAATCTTGGTACACGGTACGAGAATAATGGTACGTCTGGCAACACTATTGCAGAGCTCAAAGCTCTATCAAAGCGACCCTTCATGGCATGGTTGCCACGTCGAAGACGACAGCCTTGCACCTAAGACGGCTATGCTTGAACCATGAATCAAGATCTGTGGTCGTCCGACGAGGAGAAACTTGTGTATATATATATATGTATATATATGTATATATATATATATATATATATATATATCTGTGTTTCTGTATTAACAAGCATATCTTGTACAATGTACAGTAATTATTAAAGTCATACAATTTAAAAATTATATCCACTCGTTTTTTTTTTTTTTTTGTTAAGTCACTAAAAATTGTTGGTTGGTTACCTGTGCTGTATCATCTTGAATTTCGGATGATGTTATTGTGCTACATTCTTGTGTGAAGTAACTCTGCTCGACAGATATACTATTTGTAGGGACAGGAAAATTTCCCGATTTCAATTACCTAAATGCTAGAATCCATTGTACTATACATGCTCAAGCCCCGTCTATACGTTTATTGCCTGCTGTTCCACTGAGTAGCAGCTAATGGAAAAGCAGTCATTACTTGGGCATGCATAGGAAAGTTGATTCTAACATACAGGTTATTGAATTCGCGAACTTTTCCTTTCCGTAGAGAGAAAGAGAGAGAGAGAGAGAGAGTGAGAGTGTGTGCTTGGCGCTGTGGGGGAGGGGAGAAGGGGGTGGCGTGAACACATAGGAACGCTTGATAAATTGTGATGAATATTGTGCAGGATCTGATTAATTACCGTGCTCCTCATAAGTTAGTTTTAAGTGACGTATGATCTATTACACAACCTGTTTAGCTTCTAATATGAATGTTTATATATTTTTGTGTATTGGCCTATGTACTGTTGTAATTTGTTTCATAATTATATTTATTATACTTATTTTACATACTGCAATATTAATGTGTTTGTAATGCATTATACGTTCCAAGTGTTAAATAACAAACTTCTTAAAAATATGTTTTGATGAGAATTAAAGTAGTTTTTGCGATATGTTTCAAGTTTTGGCTTTTACAATATCCTTCGTACTGTAAAGTTTCTCAATAAATTATTAAACCATTGTAGAAACTTTTTATATGTTGCGTTTCTTAATTATTCATTCCTGGAAAAAATTCCACTAACATTTTTGAACTGCTTTTAACATGAACGCTGTGATGTTATTTTTCGCCAAATTGTTTGCCTTTCCTTCTTGGCCTTGATTTTAATGGAATAATATATTTTGAATAATAAGAATGTGAAAAAAATAGATCGCTAAATTATTTTCACATACAAAATCCTTTATTTTTACGAATATGCGCTAAGGGCTAGTGCACTGTTGTCTAAACATTTTTCAAAACTACAAGAAAGAACGTCAACTTTCAAGGTAGTTAAATTTTGACAAATACGTTTATAAAAATAAATGTTTATCAACAGCGTGTTCTACGTAAAACAGAATCAACTTTGGCGGTGTGGCGTGTTTTCAAGGATTGTGTACTTGACCAAAAATTCTTCCTTTCAGACAAATAGTAAACAATATTTTTAATTTCTAGATTTTAGCGTTTTTTGTTAAGCCACAAAACATTGCAGTTTGATTATCTGTGCTGTTGTACGAGAGTACCACTTCGGCAATATATAATTAATGTTCGTGTAGTTCGAATGCTGTAACTACAATGGCATATTATTACATAACTGATATTGTTGTACGTCCCAGCTCATGTTTCAATGCAGACAGGTTGGGACGACGATGTAGTGGACACACTTCTCGCCTCCCAGCACGGATATCCAGGTTCAGTTACAAGCAGGGTCGCTCTCGGTTTTCGCATGTCTAAAACGTTGCGAAACTGCATTCGGTCCGCGGGTTTTCTTGGGGTCCTGTCGTTTCCACTGTCGCGACATTCCTTCACTGCTCCATATTCGCGTCATACAGGCCTCAGCGACGCTCAATACCTCGCTGTAGCTCTAGCCACTTCGTTTCACTTCGGCTGGGGTCGAAGATCCATTGAAGACGAGAGACGGGTGTTCTACCCTGTCCAGGTCCACTCGACACGAGCTTCTGGGGCGCGTTAACATTCTCGCTCCTCGGAAATACTCGGGAACATTCGTTTATACTCGGCGATTGGACATAAGTGCTGCGCCTCGTATCATTTCGTATTGTTATTTCCTTACCTAACAAAACTGTCCTATTCAGCGCACAGTATTTTTTGGCATTCGCAATTAGCCTAAACTAATCTAAATAATTTACGTGAAGCTCTGAAGGTAACTTATTTATGTAGAAAATAATAATATTTCAGAAACGATTATAATTTTATTCTCTATCATTGCAGTAGTTATATACACGCACAAACGTTGTGAGAGGATTCTCTGCATAAAATACATATTATACGTCTAGTAGCAGTTCGTAGGGAAGATAGGAGTCGAAAATCAGTATTTGAAATGTTAGTAGTCCAAAATAACACAACTTCTTGACTTGATAGAACCATCCCGTGAATGCTGTTGCCTTGAATCGATATGTGAAATCTGCGAACGGTTTTAGTTAATGTCATCCCCGTGTACTAAGTAAACATGCATTGACATGTTATTATTCAAGGAGTGTGTTTAGCCGTCGAGTTCTGGATATGATTGCTTTTGATGACGTAATAATTAAAAGGGTATTAGTGTACCGAAATTTTTTCAAAAATAATGTTTCAGTTGCTTGAGCACTCTAAATCTGAATTAGTGAATATTCACTGATTCACGCTGATGGATGGAGTAGTTTCAACAATTTGAATAAGTGAAAATAGTCACTGTTTAATTTGTGAATATTCACTGGTTTCCTTTAAGTGCCAACATCTCACAAGTAAATCAGTGAATATTCGCCGTTTTTTTTTTTTCAGTTGTTTTCAAAGAACAGTTTTCACTTATTGAAACAGTTAAAATTTACTGGAAAATCTGTTAAAATTCACTAATTACATGTGGAATGTTGGCACTCTTTATCGAAATCAGCGAATAGTCACCGATTTCACAGTGGTTTCTCACTAGTTCAATTTGTTGAAACTGCTCCATCCAGTGGCGTGAGTCAGTGAATATTCACTTATTCAGTTTTAGAGTGAGAATGTCTTCTAGTTCCTAGAACAATTATTTGTTGTATATGAAATGGTTTACAGTCTGCATTATATTTCAAGTATTTTTCACGTTTAATGTTTAAGTAATTATTGCTTTACGTAGGACTTTGATTAGCATACTTTGCTTGCGAGGGTATCTCGCCCCAGTTCATGTCATGACGCAATTACGTGTGAGGGAATGCTGACATGGCTGTGTGTTTGTTTGTTGCAGTGTACTGAACAGAAGTCCTGAGCATCTCATCAAGGAGATCATACTAGTGGACGACTTCAGTGACCATCGTGAGTACTCGCATCGTTACTTACTGAAGGAGGTGTACAACACGCCCAGTATCGCATTAGCTGCGTGAATTCTGCGAGAAATTGAAAACGAAAATATAAGTGGCAACACAGCCCCCTCGTACGCTCCTAAGATATTGCAGTACTATCGTTGTTCTGACCACGGCCATAGTAGATCATGTTTGAACAATGGCGTGGCCCTCATATGGCTGATTGGCGCCACTTGCTACATTGGGGTTGTTTTAACATTGTGTAAATGGAATTACGAGTAGCAAGTTCTTGACGAAGCCGCTAGGAGCACTGGTAGTATGACGGTATACTGCAGTACACTACACTGTACTCAACAGCAACAGCACTGTTAGTTACGCTATACTATATCCATTCTAAGGTTACAGCTTGTATCACTCGGCTTGTTGGCGCGTTAGGACAGTATTGGCTGCGTGTGTAACAAGCCACCACGTCGCCTCCTCGTGTTATCAGTTGGGCTCGGTAGTTTTCGCGAAAAGAGTTTTGCCCCACTTTGTTTCAGTGGCTTACGTGCACACCTGCAGTTCAACTTCATAGCTATTGACAGAGTGTTTTTGTGCAGAGTCGTTACTCATTTGACTGTGTCAATCAGAACACGGATAACTACCACCCATCACGTCTGTGATTTGCGGGTTTAACCTCCACACGCTGGGTGATACGGCATCCAATCACTGACCACAAAGCAGAGATGCAGGTGCGCACGTAAGGCACTGAAACAAAGTGCTGCAAAATACTTTTCGCGAAAATTACCGGGCTCTAGTTATCAGTTGTCAATGTCACGTCTCTAGGAAGTGAGGTCAGACGCCTCTGTTAAATTTTCCTACAGGAACGGTACGCGCGGTTCGAAACCTTCTCAAGGACAACAATCCCTTTGCCGCCCCGTTGTATCGAAATCACTGTCTGATGCACTGGCTTCCAGATTTATTATGAGCCGGCCGTGAAGGTCATCTTGTACGTTGTCTAAGGCAAAAATGTTTTTTTCAAGATCCTCCACGTGGCCGATACATTCTCGCCACTTCTCCGCGGTTACAGCACTGATAGCGGTAGGTATCTCCGCTATTTTAAAGTTACTGTTCCGTCTAGCGATGTATCATTTTACCTGATTCCATACTAATTCAATAGGATTTAACTCACAGTGATAAGGTGGTAGTCGACAAACGACGCACCCCTACTTCATAGTCATCTCATCAACAATGTATTTGTCGTACACACTTATTTCCCTTCACCATCAACTGTGCTTTTATCATGTCTCCTTCAAATTCGATTTTTTTTCTCGTAACCAAATTGTACTGTCACTTTTACTACTACTTTTCAAAGGAATTTGTTCTAACTTCGTACTATGGTATGATGCATTGTCCATGACAATAACTGCGTTTTCGTCTAACAAAGGGAGCACTTTCTCATGCCACTTAATAAACACTTCACATGTTATTTCTTCGCGATAATCCTTGTTGTATTTGAGATAAAAAGTCCACCATCAACAAACCCGGCCATCATTTCCTACATATAAGATTATTGATTTTTTCCCTTTTCCGAAGGATTTTCCAGCCCTGTCGATAGACCGTCCGATAAAGCTTTTCTTTTGGAAGTCACCGTTTGTGAACCCAGACTTTTGAAACGGTGTGCCCTTCGTTTACCCACGTTTCATATAAATAAACACTCGTGGGCCTTCGGCTGGAGATATATATATATATATATATATATATATTTTTTTTTTTTTTTTTTTTTTTTTACTGAACAAAGGTACTCACGACGCCGCAAAGAAATGTCTTCCCTACCAACTAAAAATGAATTCCTGCGGCGTTTCACAAACTCGAAATCCAAATGCTTTGAGAATATGTGAAATGTCGAGCGCTTTAAATTTGGTCGATCAGGATCACTGTTTACTACTTATAGCACTTTGTCGATGTTCGAGAGCTCATTTCTGAAGAAAAATTCTTGCGCGTTACGCCTAACAGCATCTTTTACATATATTTATCATATTTTTCACTTCGGTTTTTACGTACAAGCTATCGTTCGGTGTGGGCAATACACCCTTCACTATTATCTCCTTTCTTGCTTTAAAAATGCTTCGTTCTGAAACACCCGTCTCTTTTGAAACCAGTTTAACTACATATCGTACTAATAATGTCGGAAACGCTTTACACTTGGCGTTAAATACATTGATTAGCACTGCCTTCTGTCCACTTTGTAAAGGCTTTCCTTGTTTATTCTTTACGACACGTGGAGGCGACACTCCAGCCCGACCTGCAGCGTCCGCCATCTTGCGAAGTACTGAACTTGAGACGTATTTACCCTGTAACGATAACAGATAAACGTGCTTTCAAACTACAAGTACGTATACCATTTCATGCACACGGAGGGATACTACTTACAGAGGATTAAAATAGGCAACTGAACATTTAAATCAACATAGCACTATAGCATCGGAACTATTTCCTGCTGCAACAACACTGTTAACTAACCAGACAGCCAATGACTGAAAGCTTACCAGTGACAAATGTTTATTTCTGCTGCAACCTTGGAATGGATAAAGTTGTGTATAATGTGCAGATGTATTTATATGTCCTTTGTTCTGGCCATCATATCATCGACGTAAGAGGAGTTAAACTCCGTGCTGTGTTGCCACATTTATTGTGCAAGTAAAATGTCACCGTGCGATCAGTAACATTTTCGTTTCCAATTACTCGCCAGATTCTTGCTGTGTTCTTATACAGAATGTTACAAAAAGGTACGGCCAAACTATCAGGAAACATTCCACAGACACAAAGAAAGAAAGTATGTGATATGGACATACGTCCGGAAACTCTTAGTTACCATATTAGTAGGGCCACGATTTTGTCGCGAAAAGATTTTTGCCCCACTTTGTTTCAGTGTCTCACGTTCACATCGGCAGTTCTGTTTCAAGGTTATTGGCAGCGTGTCTATGTTCAGACACGTTTCTCATTTGACTGCACTAATCAGAATAAGATTATTGTGAGTCTGTAAGTCTATAATTTGCCAAGGCCAGTGAGAGTAAAATCATCCAACCACAGACAATCTAGCAGAGCTGCAGGTGTGCACTTGACGCATCGAAACCAAATGTTGCAAAAATCTTTTCGGCATAAAATCGTGGCTCTACATATTAGAGCTCAGTTCTTTACATCTCGTTAAATGTCATCGTAAAAAACGTTCCGTCAAGTGGCCCACCTGGCGGTGAACCTAGGAAGTAAAGTACATTGTAAAGAACCAATCCATAGGGTATTTGGGACATTTTCTGTACGAAGTGTTATTAACGATGACATTAAAAGGAATTGAGCTCTACCATAGTAACTAAGCGTTTCCGTACATATGTCCATATCATATACTTTCTTTCTTTGTGTCTGTGGAATGTTTCCTGAAAGTTTGGCCGTACCTTTTTGTAACATCCTGTATGTCCGTACCGGCACATCCTGTATACATATTGGTCTACTGTGTTGAGGACTTGACCATCCCCATGTGAATCCACAGCATGGACCACACTTGTGCACAGTTGTAGTATTTAGTAGCGTCAATGGCAAGTTGATGTAGGCTGTAGTGATGACTTCACGACGACCATATTTATTCCTTACCTTCCCCTCCCACAAAATTTTCGCTTTTTCCTTCTAAAATTTTTAAAATATCTCTAACGCACACATAATGTCCTTTTAATTCCCTCAATGTTTCCCTTCAGAGCCGGATATTTATACACTGAACAACCGGCCTCGTCAATACGTCTCACTCTAAAACAATATTTTTCTTTGCCTCAACAAAGCTGGCCTCCGTAGCATATTCGGTTAGTCGCTGATCTACGGTGTAAGAGGTCCTGGGTTCAAATCCCAGCTCGGACATGGCTGCTGCGTTGTCCCTTCACCTCACTTCTCCCTCATCAGCTCTTAAAGGACGTAAAAACCTCTCACCTCATCTGCTGTCACAACAATATATTATTTTTAATACGGACCACTGAAAATTATCCTTGCCGCAAAGACAAATGTTGTTTAAAAGTTACACTAATGGTAATATTCGGTGAAAATAGTTGGCGTATTTTAACATAAGTTTTATGTTGAAAGAAATATTTTTCTGCAAAGAAAATTTCATTATTTTCAATAGAAACATGTGACACAAAACATAAGTTTTCCATATTTACTTTTCTGAAAGGCAAGATTACTCTACCTCAAGCTAAATACCTTAGCGGCAAGGTTACTTTGCTGTTGTTCATATTTAAACGTACATTTTGTTTAAGACAAAAGAAAGTGTTTTTAGAGTGCTTGCTCGCTCCCGCTTTCACGAGTAATAAATAAACTGTGTCAGTGAAGAAGAAAGACCGGCAAACATTTTGAAACTGTACCGAGTTTTTACAAGTATTTTATTCTATTTTCTAGATTTTTCTTTCAGCTAACACTTTTCTCTAATCATTATTATTACTACTATTATTATTGCTTTATTTTACACACAATTGTACAAGTCTGCTGATTTTTGGAAAAATTTGCGTTAACTATGTGTTTAATAAATTTAATTTTAAAAAAATATATAAAAACCTGACGTTATCAGTGCATCGTACATCCTGTTCTCCATCACGTTATCCCCGACTGCCTCAAATACTACCGATTGTAGTGTTCGTATGTTTACATCGCCCAAGCATGTTTTTTTTCTAATTCAGCGATTTCTTGTAATCACACATTTTTAGAATCATGTATCGTATGGTCGAATGTTGAGCAAAATCACTTATAGAATTGAATCAATGTCATCCTTAAGTTCGTATGCACCTGTAGCGAGAATATTTTTGTTTGGCTTTCCCTCCCACCTCCTTGCCCGGATCTCATTTTCTAACAACCGGTATTATTAAACTGAAGAGATTTTTTTTACATGCGCCATTGCGAGGGAATATTTCTGTGTTGCAAAAACACTCCACAATAATATATATATATATATATATATATATATATATATATATATATATATAGAGTAAAACAAAAAAAACTGTATTGGCAAACACATAACATGCTGACAATTCCGGAAAGGAATGTAGTTGCACCTCGAAAGACGAAACGATAACAACATAGCATATGTAAGAACAGATTTCTTCCGGAATGGAATATGGGAGATGCAAAGCAAAGTGGCTGACATCTGGTGGTGCACTTCTGAACCTTTGGAATGGTGATACCGACTGCAGACGCTATATTGTACACGTGTGTAGCGAAGCTATTTAAAGTCTGCAAATAAATACTAGGTGGCAATAGTACTGTTCTTCGTTGTAAAATTAAAATAGTTTTATTAAATATATGTTTCTATATGTATATAAAGAGCATTGTCGATAAGTAACAGTGTAAAAATATCGTTACGATTGTTGACGTTTTCACACATCGCAACTTCTGCCAAACTAATTGTATTCGTAATTATTATAAACAGTATTCTCTAAACTAATTCTGTATTACCTATTTGTATTTTCCTTACCAGTTTCTGTATGTATTGTAGTAAACACGTTGCTCCAATTTCCGTATGTATTGTAGTAAATGTATTGCTTTCATTATAGCTGGTTTATTTAGAACTAACGAGGTTAGGCCTAACCTCGTCCTTTTACTGAATACTAAATTGTTGAAATTATATAATCGTAGACGTGTCTATGCATTTGTAAGCGTTAAATTACAAACTTAGCATGCGTGTTTTATTAAAAATAATTTTCCTTTTTATGTTTATTTTTGAAAAGTAGATTATTTTCCTACAAAAAAATGTTACAAAAAATTTTCCGAAGCTGTATTTGCATAACGTTTCGTAAATATATAGTAACGTGAAAATTACAAGCTCATACTATCCCTTTTTTGTATAAAATAATAGTCTACTTGCAATAACGATATTATTAATACATGTTGTAACAACAGCATGAACTAACCTTCAAGAATTATGTAACTAATAACCATTCTAAACTGTCAGTTTTCGTGCGCACAAATTTTAATAAATTTTGTAGTTTTCCAAAATGATTATATTCAATTTTTTCTTATAAATTGTATTCTCCGCATAACAAAATCGTTTACTGCTACACTCTCTCCATTCGGCTTTATTTCGCGTCGCTTCTAATGCACACTTCAGTGAATAATATGGGATAATATATTAAACAATTTATTACATGTTTTCTATTAAATAGTTCGTCGTGTTCAATATTGATTTTATATACTTTAATTTAAGCCTGCATTTATCCACACGAGCCCTTGAAAACGAAAATAAACTCGCGTTCCCATTGCCGCACATACGGAAAATACGTTTCTATCATTATTCCGGCCGTCTGCAAGGCGCGACGGTGCTGCTCCTAGCGTTGCTTTGCATCTCCCATGGTCGTTGTATGAAGAAAGACGACGCAAAACACAAAAGAGCAATAAAACGAAGCAACATAATAAGCTGCATGAAAAACGGCGACAGAAGTGAATGACAATAGGGAGAACACAAATGACAAGAAACACGAATGTATGTGAACGCAGACGAAACAACAAAGAGAAAACAAACAAAAGTAGTATGCTTCCTTCTACTAAGGCAGATGCTATGTTTCTGTATCTGATATATGTTCTCTCCTTCAATACAAGTACAAACTGATCTAGAAAAAGGATCTTTAGGAAGCACGCCTACTTATAGCTTAGCCAATGACTATAGATGGGGGTATATCGCGAAATTGTTTTGTGCCAACATACCCTTGAAAGTACTGTAGTTTCTTGCAATATGCATGATTTGGTGATGATACGTCTGACACAGCGTAGCTGTCTGCAGACCAATAATAGGCATCACATATTACATTGGCAGGATTCTTATTGGCTCAGTCATATAGGGCAACAGCTCCATGTACAATCGAATGCCAGTAATCTTCTGATATACTGAACGTGCGTTGAAACCCAGCAAGCAGTCGAGTTTTCCCGCGACAAACCATTATCTCTACCAATGACATTTTAGCTGCCACCTGATTGGCCGCACATATTGTAAAGGGTCACATGCAGTGAGTAATGAATCATGGTATATTGTTTTACGCAACTTACCCACTATGCAACTTGTATACGAAAGTATATTTCAAATTGCGGCAGCTGAATCCTTGCATAATAAACAAGTCCGGGACTCGTGTTAGGACGTTCTAACAATGCCGCGACATTTACTGATGCATGCGCCTGAATACGCCAGGCATTGTTAGTAAACAGTTTAAAAAAACTACCAAACAGCACACGATGTTATATAAACTTAAAATACAGCACGCAGTATCCCTTCGTATCTAGCATATATTCCAGTCAAGTTGTGTATATTGTGGCTTGCCTACCTATCAGGGCACTCGCTTTCTGTTTCAAACACTGTTCCCAGTCATATCAGGGAAACTGGTCAACCGAGTGTGTTATGACAACACTACCTTTTTATGTTCAGTTTTATTTATTTGTTCATAAATAAGTCACATATCGCTTAAGACTTGCCGTTAAAAAGTTTCACGCAAACAGAGGGTGGCAAACCCCATTTTCCTTATGAAGGGGAATGAAATTAACGACCGAATTTTCAGAAGTGGAACATCCCAGTTGTACAAAACACATTTACGAAATTGTTCCGTAACTACTTCAAGTTTCTCCGATTTTCATTAAAAACCTTTTTGATGACGACATCTTTGAAGGTGGATTGCTCCCTTAATAGTCACTTCAAGGAAAACTTGTCAATACATTTTATCCGGAGTTTATAACATACTTTCATATATTTGTATGCTCTGAGCAAGTTTCATTTACATGTCTTACATGTCTGCCGGACACAAGCAATAAAATGGACTGCTGTTACTGAGGTCGTGTTGTTCCTAACTTCTTGCGCACTACCTGCAAGGTTTACCAACCCCTCCCAGTCCAACTTAGTCATCGCTAGACACTTGACAACTTTTCATTTGAGAAATGCGATTTCGAGTTCCTTTACACCTGCTTTAGTGATAGATATGGATAGGGACCTGAAAAATATCGTTTTTTTTTATTGTTTTTTTTGGCGCATGCTGGGAGTCAAACAACTGGAAGTTCGTCTTCTTTCGCAGTTTTCCCATTGACTCATTTGAAAGCTCCTGGAGGGTCATACTCACAAATAGAGGTACGTAAATTTCGCAGATACATTCCAGGTCAGGTTGAACGCCAATTATGTATACTTCATTGTCATGTCTGTGACTTGCTGGCGGCTGTTACGAAACGCGTTTGACTACTGCAAGCCAGTAGTAAATAAGGAAATAATGAAGTGCTATCGCTTGCTACCTGCTTGTACGGTTATAAGCCAATAGATAATCGATTGTGGCTAGTGGGTTTATAGGACTGACAAGTCTAGGCTGCTGCCAGATGAATCCGCGAAATCGACGTACCTCTAGTCATAAGTAGGGTCCGATAGTTTTCGCGAAAATATTTTTGCCCCACTTTTTGTTTCAGTGCTGCAGCTCAACTTCATGATTATTGGCAGAGTGTTTTTGTGCAGTGTTATTATTCATTTGACTGTGCCAATCAGTACAGGGATAACTGTGACACATCACGTCTGTGATTTGCGGGTTTAACCTCCAGACATTAAAGCAGAGATGCAGGTGCGCACGTAAGACACTGAAACAAAGTGGTGCAAAAATCATTTCGCGAAAACTACCGGGCCCTAGTTATAAGCCACTAATAGAGAATCAACTAAATGCAGGTCTTACCGTGTAGTATCGCTGTGTCAGCGAGCAGTTATAAATAGTTGCTGTATGCTTGAGTATATAGTTCTTGGAGAGTAGCCTACAGGTCAATGAACTCGCGAATTTATCCGGTCTGTAGTGATAGGGTTACACTTTATTAAGACTGTATTTGAGGACTTCAAAACAATAGAAAATCTCACTGAAAAAATAGTATAGTTGCAGGTACCATACTTCTGTTAAAATAAGGACAACAAAACAATTTGGTGGTCGGTACTACTCCGGACAGTTCCATCAACAATATGTTTTGTAGAAGAAACAAAGAGCTTTGTTGCTTTTACAAACCAGATGGTAACTTCTACAAAACAGATTGTTGAGGGAACTGTCCGGAGTACTACCGACCACCAGATTGTTCTGTTGTCCCTGTTTTAACAGAAGTATGGTACCTGCAACTATACTCTTTTTTCAGTGCTCCGAGAGAACACTCGCTAATTCCCAATCTGCTTTGGGTTCTTGTCAAATGTACCACTCACTGCGGCAGCTAAAGAACAAGTAACTGAGGACATAATTTATGCCGGATTGTGGACTTCATTCGGTAGGTCGTTGAACCCGTACATAAAACTGCTTCCCTCGGAAGTTATCACCGTTTCGACACTCTCCGTGGTTACTATGCGAGTCCTCTTGGTTTTATAAGCCCGGCTATAGTCACATTGATATAGGCGGTTCAGGATAAAGTGAGCACTAAAAAAACCCCTGCTAAAGTTCTATTTTCAATCAATTCATATCTTTCCGCACGTAACGGCTAACGACGGGAAATGTCTAACCTCTCTGGACACGCCACTTGATGATTGCGCTTCTAAGATAAACTGTACAGTCAGTATAAATCCATAGTTTGTTTAAAAAAATGTTTTATTAATTATAAAGAAACTATAATGTCGATTTCGGTTGCTTTTATTTCAATAATGTTGTATTTAAGTAAGGAAACACACGGAACTATTTTGCGTAATTTCGCTACCAACCATACAAGCAGTAAAGCAACTAGAGTTAATGTTGGAATATATGCTAGTGATATTTTTCAAATGTTAAATTTTTAGTGCTCACTTTATCCTGGATGACCTATAGTACTGTTTTACGGCTGGAAAACTCTTTATACAAGCATTCCCAGATAGTGCAGTTCGAAATACACAAGCACCTGTTTGCTTGTCATGTCCAACATTTGTTTAGCTGAAATATCGCTTCAGTTACGTGGACGTTGTTAATTACCTCAGGTTGTTGTCACTCTGCATCCCGTTAATTACGAAACCATGATTTTTACTTATGATTGTGATATAACTATTGAACTGTAATGTTAGGTTTTATAGCTGAGACAATACAATATATTTTTTAACGTTTTGCGAATTTTTGGCACGAATACAAAACACTGCACTTTTTTGTAACCTAGAATTTCCAGAATATTAGGATCTTGTATTTTGTTGTGTATTTCGCATAAATCCATGCATATATGTGTTTGATTTCAGCTTCCGATGGTGAAGAACTAGCTAAGATCCAGAAAGTGAGGGTGATAAGAAACGACAAGAGGGAAGGTAAGGTTTCTGCAGGAAGTTTGTTTAGCTTCTCAACGAAATGGATGACCAGTCCCAATGAAAAGGTCTTTATGTGTGTAAAATTATTTATAAGTAACCTTATTAATTTCAGCCATTAATAACGCTGTTAGTTTTAACGAAACGATTATTGACATTACTGTACCTTTCTGGTTTGACACAAATAAACACCAGCAAGAAAATGAATCTATTATTTGCAAGTTTATCCTCCTTAATAGTTAGTGGACCGGACGTGAGACGTGATGTAGCGTGGTATGGAAAGTATTTTTTCTTGTATAAATATTAATAATGTTTCCAATGTGTTTACCTACGAAAAGAAGACACACTTCAATCTGTGTCCCTATGATTTAAAATATGTTGTCCGCTTCTTGAAAATATTATTTCCAAGCTCCTTAAAAGTTCTAAAAATGGCTTTTTCACGTTGCTGTACCTGAGAAAATATCGATCATAATCGTAAAAATAACCCATAGAAACCTACATGGGACATTACCACAAACTTTCCACAAATAAAACAACAGGGTCATCGCTTGAAGTCCCATTGAAAAACTGTTCCTACGACAATCTCTGCACGCTAGTTTAGTCCTTCGCGCCTAGAGGCGATGAGGTGTTTGACGGACGTCTTATGTTCGACATATCGCCTTCCCTGTTTCCGTGCCTCGAACGTAAAGAGGAAGCTACCGTCCACTATCTCTTAACACATATATTTTTTCTTAGAAACATAGCCCGAACAATGATCTATATATATATAAAAATGAAAGGTGACTGACTGACTGACTGACTGACATATCAAACTGCAGCCCAAACCACTGGACCTAGAATCGTGAAATTTTTTGTGGGGGTTCCCTTCAGGTCGTAGGCGAGCACTAAGAAGGGATTTTTCGAAATTCGACCTCTAAGGGGGTGAAAAGGGGTGAAATGTGTTTCCGAAGAAGCGCCGATAGAGCTCGAACCCGACGGCCTATCATCGTGATTTTTACTTTAATAGGACACTCGTAAAAATGCATATTAGCCAATTTAAAGATTTTTCGAAGTTCAACTTTTAAGGGGCTGAAAAGACGTTAAATGTGTTTCCAATCAACTGTCGATATCTATCGAACCCATCGGGATAGAGAGTTGATATTCATTTCAAAATATTGCTTACGTAAATACCCAAAAAGTAGTTTTAGGTTTTTTTGAAATTCGACCCCCAGGCAGTAAAAAGGGGCAAAATGTGTTTTTAATGAATCGTCTTTATATTTGAAACACAATTGGCTATCGTCGTGATTTTAACTTTAATTGGTTACTTTTACAAATGTCTATGACAGGACTCAAAATCGTTTCGAAATTCTTTATTTAAAGAGGTGAAAATACGTGAAATGTGTTTTTGATTATCATTCCATATCTATCGAATCAATCGAGATATCGAAGTACTCTTTGCTTTAAATTGGTGCTTTTGTAAATATCCCAAGTACCATTTAAAATATATTTTCCGAATTCGACCCTAAACTGGTTAAAAATGGGGTAATAAGAGATTTCGACTCACATTCGATATATATCGATCCCATAGTTTTTTATATAGAGACGTG